>CM038680.1:714188631-714291673 GCA_021605205.1 Aegilops longissima
AACAGCCGACGTTTTTTATCTTGCAACATCCCCCTATTGCAACAAAGATTTTTGCAACATCTTTTTATAACCATAAAATACATGAAACGCAAAAGGCTATGGAAACAAAATCACTTGTCTCTGGAATTCAGGTACCTATAAACGGAGCTGAGTTTCACAATCAAGTTTTTTTCTCAACATAGATGCACGGCTCGGATCGTGAGCACTTTTCCTCCCTAATGGAGGATGGTTCTTCGGATCAATGATGAAGTCTACCGGTATGTGCTAGCTTTTCTACCTGTCCAATGCACCAGACCACCTCGAATGCAACGGTGGGGTGGTAGTATTTATTTCCCAGATGTCTACGTGTTTAACTTGCACCCTGCAGTAACTTGTGTTCTCCAGCTCCTCTCCCTGAATATAACAAGTTCCATGGTGGCAAAGTGATGTGGTTGCATCTCGCTACATGCATTCCATCTGTGAAAGTTCCGGTTGTCGTGTCATAATACCGCAGCACCTCATCAAGTGCGGAGGGGCCTCGTGGGGCCACCCGCATCCACACGACGATCCTCCGGTCATCCAACACCGCTAGTGGCTTCCCAAAGTCCTCATGGGGCCGCCCCCATCCACACGCTGCTGGTAAATGGAGTTCATGGTATGGCATGACTATCCTTTGTCGCATACACCATAGAGGCAGGTCAGGATCCACAAGAAACCACAACTCGACATAGCCATGGCAGTCGTCGTGTGGCACGCCACTAGTTGGCCTTCTAGTGTGGCTAGGATGAAATCGTGCCGCCACACGGGACCTCGGATGGCACCCGGCTTCCACATCTCGTCTCCAAGGTCAAACGCCAAGATCCAGCCATGGTGCCGGTTGCGCTCCAGCTGTCTGCATGCTCCGGACACCAAGAAGTAGACGACCCCCTCGACGATAGCAACTTCACTGCTGTAAGTCGATGGCGCTAATGGCAATTTCACACTAAGCAGTGGGTTCTCCGCCTCTCCAGCGCTCCCCACCGTTGTCATCCAGGGTTAGGATCTTGCAGATCTGCCGCCCATGGTTAACTGAGTTCGCGACGGTGAGCACCTTGTATTCTTCCGTGAAGGCCACCCAACCAAGCGTATACGAAATAGACATGTGAGCCAATGACTGAGGGTCGGGCAAGAGTTTGACGGCGCCAGGGATAGGGTCGAACAGGCAGAGCCGTCCGTCCTTGTCGTTGACAAGGACTGCTCGGGAAAGATTAATGCTAGCTGTCTCGTGCGGAACCGTCCGGCCATGTCGTAGAGCAGGTCCAGCGGCAGGACGCCGTCGTTAGCGGTGGCGTCAATCGGAACGGAGTTGAATCGCCGGTTTGGTGGGTGGAGTGTGGACGCCATCGTCGTCGCCGTGGACATAGATTGCTACGACGCAAACTTGGTCGATAGCTGGCCTCCGATCGAACGGGCTAATGGGTTTCTCTGGCCTCACTCTCGCCTCCTAATAAACAAATAAAAACATACTCTGATACAATCGGAGTTCTGTTTGTATCCTACCACGAAGCCATGAGTCCTTGACGACATAACAATCAAACTCGATGCACGTGTGACTATATTTGTGTTTGTAGCTGTCACGTTTAGATGTGTTTTCATCGGATTAGTTGCCTCGTCCGTGCCGTCCATGGACTCGTACGTAGCCTGACCGTCCGTTCATCTTTAATCATGCATCTTCAATCATGACAGTACAACGAAGAACAGAAATAATAAAAATTATATCTATTCCCTCCGTTCCTAAATATAAGTCTTTTTAGAAATTTCAATATAGACTACATACGGAGCAAAATGAGTGAATCTACACTATAAAATATGTCTATATACATCCATATGTAGTTCATATTGAAATCTCTAAAAAAGACTTACATTTTGGAACAGAGTAATACACCCGTAGACCACCTAGCGACCATAAAAGAGACTTATATTTTGGCACCGAAGCAAGCCGCCGTCATCGTCTCTCCCCCGCCGGTGCCGGGTAAAACTTGTTGCAGTAGACAGTCGGAAAGTTGTCTAAGGCCGCATAGGACTAGCACCATAATAACAACGGTCGCCAATGATGAGTAGCGTACATCGGAAGAATCCAACTTGAGGACACACGGACATGGACGAACGACGACTAGATCTAAGTAGATCCACAAAATTCTGATGCAATAGAGACACACATCCACCTCACCTACCGACGATGCTACACGTGCCACCAAGACAGAGGGTTGGCAAGGAGAACCTTATCCCATATTCAAGGAGCCGCCGCCATCTCCCCTTGCTAACCAGGATAGAAACCCTAACAAAATGCAAAGAAACATCCAACGGAGGAGCCCTCCCATCGGCAAGGTCCGGGATCCACAGAGCCCCATGGCCCTAAGGCCACCGGAGACGAGGCGGACCGGTGACGGCACTGACTGGAGGCTATCCGAAGCACTTTTTTGGGGAGAAGAGGCAGCGGTTGGGTGAAGATTGATAGTTAATGTGCCATAATTTATAGTTAAGAAATATGAATATGTAAATTAATTAATTTACAGCTAAGACTTGCTAAGGTCACTTTTCTTTTATTCTTGAGTGTTTAACACTCCAGAATAAAGACACCTATTTTCAAGGGTACTCAAGCACTTTCATACTATTGGACTCAAAGTCACAAACCATGCAACCTTTCTGATTTTAGGTCGTCAATACTTAATGTTTATAATGAATTTTTGATATGAGAATAAACTAGATTAATTAAGCTCTTGATTTAAAATCTACCAAAATTGTAATTATTCGATAAGAGAAACCCATTTGCTCATAGACTTTAGTGTTACTGCCTCGTCTTACGGTGTGACATTGATGTAATCTTTTATATGTAAATAGCTAGGCCCCACTAACTATTTCTCTCAACATGCAAGTATGCCACATCATCATGCAACATGCATGTGAAAAGGCAAACCGCCACTATCATATGTCTCTCGACATGCTAGCATGCAACTTCACCAAACATGCATGAAAAAACACCCATCTCAACATGCAAACATCCATGGGAATTTTTATTCTATTTATAATTAATTAACATTTGACAACTATACATTGATCAAACATAATAAATTATTTTCAGTTTTAGCCTGTTATATTATTATAGTCATGTTTCATGCGGCGAATCACATTAAAATATGTTACAAGATATTTCCGCAACAAGCGTGAGTGGTATCATCTAGTTATAATTAAAACTGCGGCGTGAGAATATGGCATGCAGGAGGGACTAGAAGACTAGCTGTAAAACGATGATGTACAAGCGCGCACCACAATTAATGCATGTATATTTCTAAATTTGGTCCCCGAGAAGTATAGGTTTGGACACGAAGACATACTTTCTTGTAACCATATAAAATGCATTAGACGCAAAAGGCAATGAAAACAGAATCATGTGTCCCTCGCGCAGTTTCACCACAACTACTATTTGAACAGTGTTTAACCCCCATTTGAGTTTTCAACCCTGTCAAATGCACCACTCCGTTTCAAATGCAATGGTGGTAGTAGTATTTATTTTCCAACCATCTACTTCTTCAATTTGCGCCCAATAGCTTGTGTACTGAGGATCCTCTCCCAGAATACAAAAAGTTCCATGGAGGCAAGATAACGTGTTTGCATTTCATTGCATGCATTCCGTCACTGAAAGCCCCAGTTTTCTTGTCATAAAATCGCAGCATCACGTTCAGCATGTTGGAGACGTACCCTTGTGTTGCCACCGGTATGCACATCCACATGACGATCCTCCGGTCATCAAGCACGGCTAAGGGATTCCCAAAATACTCGCAAGAAGTTCCCGGTGGCTGTGGTGACCATAGTTTATCGCATGGCATGGCGATCATGTGCCGCATAGACCATAGAGGCCGGTGAGGGTCCACGAGAAACCACAGCTCGACAGAGGTCGCGTCATCATGGCAGGCTTCGAGTTGGCCTTCTAGTGTGGCTAGTGTGAAACGCACATAACCGACGTGGGCATGGGAGCGCAGCAGGCTTCCACGCCTCGCTTCCAAGGTCAAACGCCATGATCTGGCGATGATGCTTGTTGAGCTTCAGCTGTGTGCGTGCTTGGCAGGTGACCAAGAAGTAGGCGACACCCTCAACGACGGTAATCTCTCTGCTATAGGTCGACGGCGGTGATGGCAATTCCACACTAAGCAGTGGGCTTGCCGTCTCTCTCCAGTGCTCCCCGCCGTTGTCATCTAGGGTGAGGATCTTGCAGATCTGCCGCTCCTGCATAATTGAGTTGGCGATGGCGAACAATTTGTACTCTCCCGTGAAGGTGAAGACCATGCACCCAAGCATGCGCCAAGTAGAAAAACGATGTGATGACGGCGGGTCGGGCAAGAGTTTGCCTGCACCCCGTGACAGGGTCGATCAGGCAGAGCCGCCCATCCTTGTTGTCGACGCGGACTGCTCGAGCGGTAGACTCCATGTGGCATCAATGTTGACCCGCTTGATGATGTCACAGGAGTCCATGTCCAGGATGTCGACGACATGGCCTGGGCCATCGTGGCACACGCCAACGGCGATGTGTTGGCCATGGGAGGCGGTGATGAAGTCCGGATGGCAGAGCAGGGAGTGCCAGGAGGTGCAAACGGCATAGAAGCGGCATATCGGCTTGACGGGGAGCCGCAGCAGGATGTTGTAGACAAGGTACAGCGGCAGGAGACCGTCGTTAGCGGTGGCCTCGTTTGGAGCGGAGCTGGATAGCCGGTTTGGTGCATGGAGCATGGACGCCATCGTCGTCGCCATCGTCCTAGTGATGCAATAATTCTAACAATACGTGCCTTGCATGAGCACAACTTAAAAAATAAATATTTCCTAACTGCGGGGATCGGAATTTTGTTATGCAAAAACTGTGGGGATTCTTGTCCTAGTTAGTATTGGTGTAAGAATATGTTTTGTTGATTTAAAAAAGAGAGAATATGTTTTTTTATTTATTATTATTACTGGATTTTAAATATTGCGTGAGGATCCATTCAAAATTCATATGAACATTTACGATCAAACACAAATTTTATTTCATGATGACATCTGCAAACTTAAAATTTAGTAGTGGTTTGAATACCCTAAGGGCATCTCCAACAATGAGACGTAAACCTCCCACAAAAATCCGGACTGACACGTCCGGACCATTTTTGACATGCAACACGGTTCTGAAATGTTCACAGACGTGCGGGTGTCCGAATTTCATATCCAAAGCAAATACGTAGTTGATTTGGGGGCCCGTACCACAGCATGCAGCAGCCGACGCTAGCGCTTCCGAGCGAGTATTTTGATTTCAATACCCTAAAGACAATTTCTTCAATGTTTAATGAATTTAATAATTTTAGTCTCAAAATACCAAAAGTAGAAAAAAAGAAATTAGATTGTTGAAACTCTATTTTACATATCTTGAGTGCTACAACAATGTTTTCAACTCACTACCAACAGCCAAATACACATTGGTTTATTGGCAAAGAAAAGCTCAGAAAATGTCAAATACACATTGGTTTATTGGCCAAGAAAAGCTCAGAAAGAGATTGTTCCTTGTAGAAGAATGCTTCATCATATGGTGTGATATCGATGCCATCATCAAATTGTTGTGCAAAAATGTGGCAGGTGCTAGTCCAGGACTTGAATCCTGTGAGTTGGTTCCATCACAAGGTACGTAAACATCAAAGCTATTCTCAGTTCACGATATCAAGGTATATGACACAAAGTGTGGGCCTACTACTAGTTACAACTTAATCCAAACTCCTGATCCATCCAGTTTGGTTAAAGGGTACCACATGTGTGCCGGTGGCAACATAATCATATAAGTTGAACAGTTGGAAGACAAGTGCACATCTGTTGCCTCCCGTTCCTGAGTCTCTTTACTCAAGTAAACCAGCATCCTTAAGAACAGTCTCAAAATTCTCCTCGCTCTCCCAGCTAGGGACCTCCTGTACTTTGTGTTGGAAGTAGTTCTCGATCTTTGTCATCAAAATGTCATCGGTTGCACCGCATAGCAGGTTGAACACAGCTCCTGTCATGAGCATCGATTCAGTTAGAAATATATCCCACAAAATAAGCATTGTTATTGGACAACACGGTAGCTGATAATTTGGCATGAATAATTTTCATGATTAGACAGATTCTATGTTTTTAGTGTACAAAACCTATAAGTGTTAGAGTAAATTGTGTGAAAAATCCAAGAAAATCAGTTTACAATCCAAACAAACATATAACATCCATAATCGACAAGCAATGGTCACATAAGTTCTATCATATCCTCATAAAGAAGCTCAGAATTCTTGCCAAATCCTATTCACAAGATTACCAAACTAATTCTGGTGAGAAGTTCAATCTCAGGCTAGAATATCATTAGGTTTACTAAAGGTGGCATGTTTTCTTATTACTCAGGTTTAGTCTGCCTTTACCCCCAAGCCATTTGCATTTGTCACGATGTTGACCACTATTATGCTTATAACGGCTGCATGTGATACTCATTACAATTTATTTTATGTAATGCTAGAATAGAATACAGTCATCATCTCCCACTATTTGTTTTGGAAAGTACGCGATACATAAATAAATTTACCTTTTCGGCCAAAGCGCCCAGCTCTGCCAATTCTGTGCAGGTACACCTCATAATCAGGCTCATCTCTAGAATTATATTTGATTGGCATGTCGTAGTTGATGACCAGATTGACCTTTCAATGGGATGATGTTAGAATTGGAAATTCAACCTATGAGTAAAATCGGTATGAAACACATAGTACCTGTGATTGGTCAAAACCTCGGGCAAGAAGATCAGTTGATATAAGAACCTTGGTGTACCCATCTTTGAATTCCTGTATTACCTTTTCCCTCTCTGAGTGGTCGAGGGATCCTTGAATTGAGGAACACACATAGTCCTCTTTTGTCAAAGCGTTATGAAGATTCTTAGTACTTATCTTTGTTCTCACAAATATGATAACCTGTCCAACCTTTTGACCAAACTCAAAGATCTTGTCCCTTATGACCTCTATTTTGGCTATCTCATCGGGGACTCGGACTTTATATTGCTTTACTTTGTCCAAAGTAAGATCTTCCTTCTTCACAAATATCTCGTTTCCATCCTTAATGACCGTTGTAATAAAATCCTTCACTTTCTCGTTGAAGGTTGCAGAAAACAGAAGCAGCTGGCATAAAAGAATTCAGATAAGAAAAATGCACCATACAAGAAGAGAAACAAACACATCGAGGCAAGAAATTTGATGAGTACTAAGAATGTTCGTAATGTTTTGACAAAAAAAGGAACCATATAAAAAAAGCTAGTTGAATGGCACATCCATGGAATTACGCCAAGAGTTACAAGCATCACAAAGGATTATCCGCCACGTGGACTAGGCTAGTGAAATATCAAAGCAAATCAACACAATATATGGATGAATGTAAAGTTGCAGGCAATGACACCCAGCGGATGGCTTTAAGATTACTATGACTAGATGATACCCCTTAAGACGTAGTGTGGATCAACTACTTAATTATATATAGGACAGGAGTTCCCAATATACAATTAGCCAGTTACATAGATAATGCCATAGCACATGATTTCTTTTTGTAAGTCCTAAACTGGCAACAACAAAGATGCCCACGGATGAATATGCATTGTTCCAAAAACTAAGAATAATATGTGTTGCTTCAAACATAAACAAAATTGAATATCACAATCAAAAAAACTTGCAAAATTAAATACAACCCACTGCATCACCAAATGACCCATTTACACCACAAGCCATCTACCTATCATTAGCAACCGGTAGAAGTTCAACAAGCAGCACATGAGCACATACAAAGTAAATGAACAAGTTGTTTCCCTTCAGAAGTCCCAAGATTCAAAATATTTTCTAGAACACATGATTGCCACAACAACGGACATTCGATTTTGAACTATATATTCCGGTGTGCAAGTTGTTGCGTGTGATTCTACTGTCAAAGTCAAAAGTAGTCACATGACCAAAAGTGTTACCTGACAGTCACCAGCACTGCTCTGTATGTCCTTCATGATCCTTTTAGAATCACTCATGAAGTTCTCCTACAAGAACATTCACCAGCACAAGAAAGAGGACTCATTAAATCTAATAGAAGATACTTGGTCTCTGAGTAACATTGGGTATATTAATTGATGATGACTCGAGCTGATAGATGAGAAGAGAAATCAAGTGTACCTCAGCAAGCATGTGGTCTGCCTCGTCGAACACAAGAATCTTAATCTCCCTTGTGGCAAGCTTCTTCTTGGCAATCCACTTAATGAGCGTCCCAGAAGTGCCAATCACCACCTGATCAGTCACCGCTGGCATCTTGGAGACGGGCATGTAATCGTTGAGAGCCGGCGAGATGGCGCAGGCACAGGTAATGCCGGTAAACTTGCTCATCCTCATGAGCACAGATTTATTCTGCACAGAGCAACAAATAAGATTCAGCACAGTGCTGCGGCTTGTTATTAGTAGTATCCAATAAGGAGTAGATGAGAAACCTGCTGCGCAAGCTCCTGGTAGGGCAGATGCAGATGGCCTGGGGAATCCTGCGGCTGGGGTCGACGCGGCTGAGCATGCCGAGGACGAAGCAGGTGGTCTTGCCGGAGCCGTTGTGCGCCTGCGCCACGAGGTTCTTGTAGGGCGGCGTGAGGATCATGGGAAGCGTGACAGCCTGGATCTTGCTGGGGCGGCTGAACCCCATCTCGTCGTGCAGACCCTTGAGCAGCTCCGGCGTGAGCTTCAGGTCCTCGAAGGTCGTCGCTGATTCGTAGACGGTGCCGCCGGAGGCCACCTGGGGAGCAAAGAACCAAATTAATGAGCCAACCGACATGCATAGAGAGGGGCATGGCTAGCGAGGCGAGGGCAGAGCAGAGGCGCCTACGGCTTGGATTTGGGAGTCGTCGTCGTAGTCATCCAGCAGAGGCGGTCCGCCGCCGCCGCCGTCCTCCGGCGCCAATAGCGAGAGTGCCTCCATCTTCTTCTGGTTCTCGTCCACCGCCGTCTCGAAGGCCTTAGGATCGTCGACGTCGGCCGGGGACTTCTTCTCAACTCGGGGTTAGCGGCGTCGTCGGCCATTGGAACAAGACCAAGAAAAATCGATAGCGTTTCCGTTTGCGGTTGCCAGTGTTGCGACCTCGAGCCAAAACTCGATTCGCCGAGAATTTGTGTGAAACGTTTTGAATATATTTGGCGGCGCGGACGTGCACGTGCACCACAAGGAGTCGTCCAAACAAGCTATAGCCTTTTCTCTTTCGGACTGGAATCGAACCAAAGATATGTCCGACACCGTCTTGGTCTATAACTCTAGATCTGCACTAACTTAGGAAAGTTTATCAAGCAAGTGTTGATTCACGTGTTCATTTGAATTATCATTTTTGAATCGAAAAGGGTTTCCCTCCGCTCCAACTTTTTATAAAGGCAAAAGCAAAAGCCACAACATAAACTATTAACAGCGCTCGGCGGCAACGGAGAGTAGCTGCCACAGGAAAAGCTAGGTTTTAAACTGCCCTATTAAAAAGTTTTAGGCAGAACTAGACAGGATACATAACCAGGTAAGCAAACATGCCAGCTCACAAATATATCAAAGCAAAGATGTGCAAACTAGCACGCAGCAACCCAGCGACGCTCAGGGACACATCAGTGCCATGCAATCCTAAGCGTGTTCGTTTGAATCGGAGCGGACGAAAACGCCGATGAAAATCCAAATCGCGTCGGACTCGTGTTCGTGTGGACACATTTCAAACCCAAATTTGTGTCTGATTTGCGTTCACACGAACACGAGATGGATGCGCCTCGCGTCCCCTCTGTGTCTACCTCGGGCCTGCCTGTGGGCCGTCCAACCACCACTAAGGTCATAGTCAGTGCCTACCTACCACCGAGGGCCTGCTTGGCAGTGAGTGGAAGCGGCGGAGTCATGGAGACACACAGGTGGCAAGGCGTCGTGCAGGAGTGGGTCAGTGATCGTCTCCAATGTATCTATAATTTATGAATCAAGGAGCATGAACAAAATAGTTTGCTTGACTTTTTGTTGTGGTTGGTCTTCTTAATCGGTTGTAGTCGGTATTTACGGTTGAAGATAGTTGGGGAAAAAACAGTTTGGCCTCTTCAAATGGTTCACTTAGTTTTATTTATGTTTCACATAGTTCGTTTTACTTGTAGGCTGTTGGTCCCAAAATGAACAACACATCAGCGCATTATCTATATTAAGTAAGAACAGCAGCATACTGTGAACAGCCAACCCTAAAATTCTATTCGAATAGTTTGCTTAACTTATAGTTAGTACTTGGTTTCTGCGCCAATTGGTGCAATGGGTCATCTAGTCTAGTATAATAAAAATAGCTATGTGCATCGTTGGATGCAGGGACCGGGGTTTCAACATCATTTTCAAAAAAAGATAACAAATAATAATCCAAAATCAGTAAAAAGATCTTGAGGTAGATCTTAAGGTAACTTCCACTCACAGGAAAATTTGAGACTAAAATAAAGCAAATTTCCACTACGAATATTGACATTATTTATGAATCAATCTTAAAAATAAATATACAATAGTAAAAGAGTGCATGTAGTGAAGATGCAAGAGTAGCAATTTTATGCACCCAATTTTAGTCCCTGGAATTGCAATTTGGAACCAAATTATTTTTCAATTTTCAAGTGGTTTTGTCTTCATCTGCTAATTAAAGAACAATATCTTTCAAAAATAGAGAACTAGGAATTCGCATACACTTATATTACATGAAAAGGTCATAGAAAACGATCAGCCGCAAAAAAAAAAAAAAAAAAACATAGAAAACAAAACCACCGTGTCTCTTACCGTGCGGACGCTAACCCAGACACCCTTCAGATTACGAAAGTTTCTTATTGGTGGACGCACATATTAGATCTTGAGCAATACACTGATTAAGTACACTACTACTACTAGCTCTCTAATGCAGCTCTCCTGATCCCTCCTCTTCCTGAATACAACATGCTCCACGTGTGCACAGTAACATGGCTGCAATTTGCTACCTGCATTCCATCTGTGAAAGCCCTGGTTCTTGGGTCGTAATATCGCAGCACCGTGTCCAGCGGGATGCTGCAGCCTGTTGGTGTCACCCGCATCCACATGACAATCGTTCGGTCGTCTAGCCCCGCTAATGGCTTCCCGAAATACATGCCACAAGTCGGCACCGGTGACGAGAGCTTAAGAGAGGGCATGACAATCTTGTGCCGCATACACCAGTCAGCCTGGTCAGGGTCCACGAGAAACCATAGCTCCATGGAGGTTTGGCGATTGTCATGGCACACAACGAGTTTGCCTTCAAGTGTGGCTAGGGCGACATTGTGCTTGCACTCCGGGCCTTGGAGCGCATCCGGCTGCCACACCTCGTCTCCAAGGTCAAACGCCCTGATCCAGGCATGCTGCATGTCGAGCGTGTGGTCCGGCCTGACCAGGAAGTAGGCCACCCCCTCGACCACAGCGACCTCCCTACTGTAAGTCCATGGCGGT
Source organism: Aegilops longissima (assembly GCA_021605205.1). Classification (NCBI taxonomy): domain Eukaryota; kingdom Viridiplantae; phylum Streptophyta; class Magnoliopsida; order Poales; family Poaceae; genus Aegilops; species Aegilops longissima. The sequence continues at coordinate 714,200,113 of CM038680.1, forward strand.
AGTGGCGCTAGCAAACTGTACCCTGGGCTTTCCGTCTCCCTCCAGCGCTGCTCCCCGCCATTATCGTTGAGGGTGAGGATCTTGCATATCTGCTGCCATGGATGCTTCGCTGCGTTCGCGATGGCGAGCACCTTGTACTCTCCCGTCAAGGCGGCGCACCCAAGCGTGCACAAAGTAGACATGTGGTTTGATGCGGGCGGGTCAGGCAAGAGTTTGACCGCGCCAGTGGCAGGGTCGATCAGGTGGAGCCGCCCGTCGTTGCCCATGACACAGACTGCTCGTTCAGGACTCACGTCGGGCGTCTCGTGCGGCGGCGGCGTGCTGTGGCGGCTTGTGACGGCGTCAATGCTTACCCGCTTGAGGACGTGGCCAGAATCCATGTCCAGGACGGTGACGACGACATCGCCAGGGCCGTCATGGCAGAGGCCGACTGCGATGCGCGGGCCAGGTTGAGCGGCTGCGATGAAATCCAGGTGGCAGAGCAGGGAGTGCCACGCGGTGCAAACGGCGCGGAAGCGGCAGACCGACTTGGCAGGGAGGCGCAGTAGGATGTCGCGAAGCAGGTCGAGTGGCAGGACGCCGACGTCGTCCTCCGGCGCCGATAGCGAGAGCAACTCCTTCTTCTTCTTCTTCTGGTAAGCGTCCACTGCCGTCTCGGTGGCCTTAGGAGCCTCGACGTCGGCCGGGAACTTCTTCTCCATCTCGGGGTTGGCGGCGCCGTTGGCCATCGGGAAGAGACCAAGAAGAATCGATTGCGTGTTCAATTCGGTGCCGATAGCGACCTCGAGTCTAAAGCAGTCGATTCGCCGTTCGAGGGTTTGTGTTTGTGCTAAACGTGTTGAATACGTTCAGCGCCGTAGACGACAAGGAGTCGACCAAACAAGCTATATCTGTTTTTTTTTCTTGCGAGGTCAAACAAGCAATATCTGACACCACCGTGTTCGTCTAGATCTGCACTAGATTAGGAAACTTTATCAAACACAAGTGTTGATTCACCCCGTGGAGGTTCTAGCTAGTACGAGAGTTTTTTTTTCTAAACACAATACAATCGAAGTGGCTGGCATACACGAACATACACTCACATTTATGAACGGACGAACGCACACCCTACCGCTATGAGTACATCCGAAAGACCGAGCCAGTATGGCATCTTGAAATTGACGAAGTCACCATAAATGTCTCGCACTCGACAGGAACATGTCCTCCCACTAAACGAACTTGGCAGAAATGTCTGAAAAAAATATAGGAAAATCCGAGCATCAACGTCAAGTATAGGACTTGAATCCTATTGGGCAGGGGATAACACTGTCATACTAACTATCTAACCACAGATTGGTTCTTACAGGGTAAGCTTTTTTTCCGAACAGTTGCTCGCAAGCCATGCATGAGAAAATCGAGGGTTAACACTATATTACAACCTATGTTCATGGTCCAATGATAGTTTGAACTATTACTAGTAGGTTTTTTTTTTGCATGGTAAAAGAGTTTTATTCCACTAGCTGAAAGGTCCTCCACACACGGCGGACCTCTACCGAGCCATACAATAGTAGTACTTTCTGTACGACTATACAAACCAGGAAAATAGATGTACAACAGAAAAAATCTTTTTGCAAGATAAATACAATGATATTATTATTGCACTCTCAGTTCAAGTACTTGCACATACTGGAGGTCAATGTTCTTAAACATTGATTTAATGAATAAATTTGTTGAAAAAAAATTATGCATAACTACACGTCTTATATTCGTCCATAGATGGAATAGTTATTTGTGTAATCATTCCTAAATCAGTAAAAGATCTAAGTTAACTTCCACTCGGGAAAACTAAATGATACTAAAATTTAGTAAATTTGCATTGTAAATATAGGGATCATGAACGAATCAATTGTAAGAACAAATATACACCAGTAAGCCATCTACAGATCTAGTTTATTATTGAAGAGTGCACGTAGTCAAGCGTAGTGAATTTTCATGCACCCAAATTTTATTACGTGGAATTAAAATTCGGAACCAAATAACCTTTTCAATTTTTCAAGTGGTCTTCTGTCCTCACACCCTAATTAAAGAACAATATCTTCCGAAAATAAGGAATTACAAATTAACATACACTTATATATTACCTAAAAAGAACATACTCCGTCCGATCCATATTATTATGGATCGGAGGGAGTAGAAAACAAAAACACTTGCTCTCTCACCGCATGGAAAATTTAAACCAAACATACTTCAACTTGACGACAAGTTTCTTACCCAAGCTAGGATGCACAGATCAGATCTCTACCGAATCTGATTCTGCTGCAGCTTGACAAGGACCTGTGAAAATGCTGATATCTCGCATCCCTATCTTATTAAAATGGGGTAGCTTTACTGTGTTGTTATGGTAAGTTAACACGGTTTGTTATTAAAACATGGATTTGATTTACCAAATCCATAATTATTGTATACCCTTTGATAGATATAGCGCAACCCAAATTAATATATGGTCCTGAAAAGATGATGCTCTAGATGAATGACGTGTTGTCTACTGATTAAGTAGATTATTAGCTCTCTAATGCTGCTCTTCCCCTTCCTCTTCCTAAATACAATATGCTCCACGAGTGCACGGTCACATCGTTGCACTTTGTAACATGCATTTCATCCGTGCAAGCCCAGATCCTCGGGTCATAATACCGCATCACCGCATCCATCGTGTTATACTGATATTATACTGATATCTTTTGGCTCCGAGACTGGCCACGACGCCTGACACGGTGTAGTTGGCCACCACGCCTCATTGTCTAGGTCGAATGCCATGATCCATCAATTATGGTTGTTAACTTTAGGCCCGACAAGGTACCTAGCGAGCACCAGAAAGTAGGCAACCCCACCGATGGCGGCAGCCCTACTGCATGAAGAAGATGGTGATGCCAACTAAAACAAAGGGTTCTCGATGACCCTCCCGCAGTAGGCACCATGGACACCTAAGGTGAGAATCTTTCATGTATAACACACATCTGCTACAGAGACAAACAAGCTAGGGTGGTGACAGTGGTGGGCCGTGTGTGGTGATGAAGTAATCTGGGTGGCAGAGCATGGAGCACTGTGACATGCAAATGGCGCGGAAGCTATAGAGTGGGTGTGGAGGCAGAGCGGGATGTCAGTCTAGGTGAAGGAACTCAACATTGATTATTGGTGCGTGGAGGTCGAGCGTCATCGCCATACTTAGATTGGTTTGACATGATGCCAAAAAGTTCTTCTCCCCCTCGTAATTGTCTAATCAATTAAATTTCAAATAAAGTCAAACCATCAAATCATATCGTAATCGGTTGGGGTTGTTTGCATCTTCCAAAACATAACAGGACAACCCTGACAAAACACTTAATTATGTACGTTTAGGACTTAGATGACTGCCACACGTCAGGTGCGAGCACATGGCAACTCCGAACGTCTTTGACGACAAGTTTAGTTACGCGAGGATGACAACTTTAGTTGGCTAGCATGGCAATTTTCGTGCTTCATCTTATTTTGGAATTAGTCCTCTTTGGGTGACTGGAATTGCCATCGAAAAACGCCAGGGCCGGGTGCCACGCACCTGACGTGTGACACTTATCTTTTGGATATGCTTATTGTTGTACGTGTGACCTGCTGCACGAAACCGAGTTCATATTTTTCACGGTTACATTTTTTTCCATCCTATTGGTTGCTTCATACATGCCTTGCATAAACCGGTTGTGGAATTCATGTATGCAACTGTGCACTGAAATATGTGTAAGTTCTTTTCAGGTGAAACTGTTGTCAAATATTACAACAGCAATCTGCATAATATGCTTATAGCTAGCACTCTTAATTTGTGTAAACCAAATAAACTTATGTACGGTGAGATCTGTGCTGATGTGCCCATGTGATTTGTACTCACCATGTTGAGAAATACAGCAAGTGTAGTCTCCGTGCATGATATGCCTACAAACCACGAAAAAAGATGTACAGCACGACAGATCTTTTGCAAGATAAATGCAATGATATTATTCTTGCATCCTTAGTTCCAATACTTATACATACTGGAGGTCAAAGTTCTTAAACATTGATTTGATGAATAAACTTCTTGAAAAAAAATTGATGCATAACTACACGTCTTATATTTTTCGATAGATGGAATTGTTATTTGTGTAAGCATTCCAAAATCAGTACAAGATCTAAGTTGCATTCAACTTAGGGAAATTAAATCAAACTAAAATTTGGTAAATTTGCATTGTGAATATAGGTATCATTAACGAATCAGTCTTAACAACAAAAATATACACCAATAAGCCATCTAAAGATTTATTATTGAAGAGCGCACGTAGTCAAGAGTAGTGAATTTTCACGCACCATAATTTTATTACGTGGAATTACAATTTGGAACCAAATACCTATTTCCGATTTTGAAGTGGTCTTTTGTGCTCATACCCTAATTAAAGAACAATATCTTCTGAAATAGGGAATTACAAATTAACATACACTTATATATTACCAAAAACGAACTACAATACGACCACTATTATGGATCGGATGAAATGCATGGACAAATTAACCCAAACATACTTCAATTTCACACCAAGTTTCTTACTGAAGGATGCACAGATCAGATCTTTACCAATACGGTCCTGAAAAGATGATGCTCTAGATGAATGACGTGTTGTCTACTGATTAAGTGAACTGTTAGCTCTCTAATGCTGCTCTTCCCCTTCCTCTTCCTAAATGCAATATGCTCCACGAGTGTACGGTCACATCGTTGCACTTTGTAACATGCATTTCATCCGTGCAAGCCCAGGTTCTCGGGTCATAATACCGCATCACCGCATCCAGCGTGTTGCTGAACCCTGGTGGGGCCACCCGCATCCACACAACGATCTTCCGATCATCTATCACCGCTAATGGCTTGATAAAATATTCGTGAGAGGTCGCCACTGATGACTGGAGTTTTCGATATGGCATGAGAATCCTTTGCCGCATAGACCATAGAGCCTGCTCAGGGTCAACAAGAAACCACAGCTCATAGGTTTGGTAGTTTTCATGGCACGCGACGAGTTGGCCTTGTAGTGTGACCAAGGTGACATTGTTTTCGCGTGCCGGGCCTCGGAGGGCATCCGGCTGCCACACCTCGTTTTGGAGGTCAAACGCCATGATCCAGCAATGATGCAAGTTGGGCTCCATCCATGCGAGTACGTTGTAGTGGTACGGGGACACCAGGAAGTAGGCCAGCCCATCGACTAGAGCAACCTCTCTGTTGTAAGTCCATGGCGGTAGTGGCAGTACCACATTGAACCGCGGGCTCCCCGTCTCCCTCCAGCGCCATGCTCGCCGTATGTAGCCGACGCAAACTTCTTAAATCTCGTCCGATCGAATTTGCTAGATTTCTCCCGTACGTGTTTGTGTTTGTGTATATCTAGCAGGACCAAAACACGAAGGAATCCTACCTGTTGACGACGTTGTCTCTTTTTTCTTAGGGTAGTTGACAACGTTTTCGCGTTAGATTTGTTTTTTCGTTGCAATATAATTAGTTGCCTCGAACGTGCCTTTTTTTTAAGTTGCCTGGAACGTGCCTTGCATGCGCACGTAACACGGCATTGCATGAACTACACTTTTTTTCTTTCAAATGACATGGCATATGCCCTAAAAAAATGATATTGCATATGTGGTAAGCCCATCTCGAAAGTTATAAATATATTATTCGCAAAAGGTTACAATTATCTCCTTATAAACCTACGATCTTCACGGTGAAAACCTACGATCTGATCTTCGATGGTCCGATCAGGCGACGGCGGCGCTTGCGCGTCGTTCTCTTCTTAAAGATGTCTCTTTTGAAGAACCTTCTTCGTAGTCCTTGTGCTGTCAAGGGATGATTCGAGCCGATGGACACTGTTGTATGTCGTCAATTATTGTTTCATCGCTTTCGGAATTTTTTTCTTTTTCCCCTTTGCCTAGGCATAGCTTCGGTCTTGAATGACTTTTCTATTTGTCGATGTGATACTTTGTGTGTGTGTTAGTGTTGGCTGTGTGCATCCTATTTATGCAGAGACCGAGTGTCTACTCACAATAATTGTATCGCTTGATGCTGATTTTGAGTCAATAAAATTACCCTTTGTTGAAAATCTCCTTATAAACAAACAAAACACCTTTTGTTTCAGATGACATGGCATATGTGGTATACGGCCGCTACAAATCTTTTTTAAAAGATCATCCGGGTCATGTGCCGTCAGATCTGGCGCATCGGCCGAGCGGCACCCTCCACCATCACAACACATGCCTTATTGCAGTTTTTTTCTGCAAGAGTGGTCATGTTGCAGAAATTTTAAGATTTTTTGGCAACAAAGGTCTTGATGCATATTCTTTTTTTCCAACAGAGGTCTTGTTACATATTTGTTTTTGCAACAAAGGTCTTCTTGCAAAACTTTTTTGCAACAGAGGTCGTGTTGCATTTTTTTTTGCAACCGATGTCTTGGTGCGTAGACGTCTCTCCGCGTCGCGCAGAACTAGCACAATTGCGCTAATTGTTGCCATGCTGGGACTGGTAGTTGTGACTACGCTCGGGGGGCGTCATCCAAGGATGTCCACACAGGTGCTACCGCGGGACGGCAGGGCGACTGCGGAAGCAACTCCCCATGGTGCAAGTGAACTCTGGTGCTCCCACGGGACGTTGAACGCGGCTTGAGATCTTGTTGCAGAGGCAAGACAGATGGAACCTGCAAGGAGATGAGAGTTCAGAGCGAGAAAGAGAAGAAAATGGTTGGGAGAAGAAGGTGGAGGTTTTTGGAGAGAAGGTGAGGGGCACGTGGTTGTTTGGGGGATAGCGAAAACAGATGTGAATGTATATAAAGAACTGTTGGATCATGATGGTCCAATGATTGCGCGGGCGGCTGAACTCTACCCATGATAGGTCGGCTCAAGAGAACTATTTTCCTTCCTTTTACCACGCATATAAGATTTAACTTAAGTCGGACTTTGTATAGTTTGACCAAATTTATATTTGAAATATGAACATGATAATATTAAAGATATACAATATAAAATTTAATTCCATTAGGTGTCTAATGATATTCATTTGACATTGTGAATGTTGATATTTTGCCTATAAAGTTGTTCAAACTTGATGAAGCTTGACTTAAGACAAGACATATATCTTGGAGTAAGAATTAGTGGTGGAGTATGAACATTCACGACTACAAATTTTATTTCATGACATTTAAAATTTGGAACCAGATAGATTTTAAATTTCTAATTGTTTGATTACCCTAGGGAACATTATCTTCCAAGATAAGTGAATTTCCTAATTTATGAAATCTCAAAATAATCTTGCATTTGAGTTTGAATTGTTGAAATTACTAAAATTTATTTTCAAAATTATCATATAATATATCAAAAGTTTTCTGATATTCGTTCCAAGTTCTTGTAAGGTGATAACATCATGTTTCCAATTTTTGATTATTTTGAATAGTCTAAAGACCACAACACTTAGTGAAATTTCATATTTTTGGGCTCAAAATCCCAATAGAAAAAGCTTAATTTACTTATCATAAATTTGTAATACAAGTAAGATTAGCTTTGAACCATATAAATATTAGGCTCAAATTACCAAAATACTGCAACAAAACTGGAAATACACTTATCACTAGCTGACAGGGCCTTGAGAAGTTCACCGTGAAATGGCACGACAATGCAATTACTAAAAGCGATGTAGCACAAGGTGACTTATGGGAGAGGAAGATATGATTGGCCCATTGCAGATGTAAATGATGACTGGACGACGACCTGTGGAAGCATGCATCATGAGATATGTTTGTGGCCCGATTATCAAAATCCATTCGATCACTATAAATTTGCTACATGAGAATGGCATGTAGAACTAAATCACTTGTGCTTCCATGCACAGCGACAAAATAATCCCATTGAGCATGAGCTTCAAGATTTCCAAAAGCTCCTTGTTCCAGCACTGAGCTGGTTTCTCTCCTATCCTCGGTTAGTGGTAGCGCCCGACGAGTTATGTGGTGCTGCGTTGGGGCATTACTTTGGGCGTTGTGGCATATTCAGAACAAAGTCGAGGGTTCCTTCCCGTCTCATCCCCCTGACGTGATCTTAAAATGTGTCATCTTCTTGCAGCAATGGGCGCCGCTGGGAAGGCATCAAGACGCTGATCTACTGCAGCTCGCTCTTGCCCGTCTCGGCAAGTCTACGCTTTGGCAAGAGCTCCTGTGCCGCCTCCCTAGGGACGTGAGGCACCTTTTGGTTTCACCTGTGCGAGCCTGCGCTCTGGTTTAGCCTTTTGTGGCTTGTAACCCAAGACTTTCCCTCCTAAGGCTTGATCTTTTGAGAGTGTTGCTTTTGTGTAAGACTGTAGTTTGGTATATGCTGCCTGATGTGAGCTTTATTAATTTAAAGCTGGACGCCTTTGGCGTCTTCGTTCTAAAAAAAGCTCCTTGTTGGGCATTTCTTCTCTGCCATCCAGATTCTACCTCAAGATTGTCATCTGTTGATTAGTGCTAGTCTTGCTACCCCTATCTAATGCACTTAGCATCCTACTGCCATGCCTCACTATCTAGAGTGAACGCCATGATCAAGCATAGACGTCCGCGGTCTACGACCTACGAACTACGATAGTACACACGCAGCACTCGGGTGTAGGTGCGTGATCCCGTTGATTACGACAATGGAAGCCCATATTTGCCTATATAGTATTTTTTTTCACTATTAAAAGGATATTGAATAGCTTCTGATTAAAATCCCAAAATAAATGTGCAGTTATTTATAAATGTTGAAACCAAAATGGGAACTGTTTGGGGCCGGGGCACCGGCCGAACCGTTGCGCCGGTCCAATCCACGCGCGCCTCCTCCCAGCCACTCGGCTAATGGCACGTAGGATGGGCCCCTGCCCACGTGGGTCTTCTCCCACCTTTTTCTCTTCTCCCCGTCGCGCGTCGCTCGTCTCTCTCTCTTTCTCTGCTCCTTCTCAGGCCCCGCTGCCTTGGTCAATCGTCGTCGCCCGGAGGCCTCCCAGGCCGCCGCCGCCATGGGAATCAGCCGATCCGGCTGTCCTCGGCCAGATCCGCTTGGTTCCGCGCCACCGGAGCTCTGCCTACCTCGTCAGACCCGGCCACGCCGGAGCTGCAACCGGCCACGCCGGACTACACCCGCGGCACAAGTTTGCTGGAACCGGCGGACGTCGAGGCTACAACCATGGTGTTTTTTGCTACCACCGACGAGCATCGGTGCTACAACCCTCTCGGCGCAAGTTTGCTGGATCGAGGTTACAACCATGGTCATTTTTTGCTACAACCGATGAGCCTCGGTGCTACAACCTGCATCGGTTTTTGCTACAAACAGTCATGGCGAGACGACGGGCGACGAGATTTTTGCTACAACCGTTATTGGTTTTTGCTACTACCAGCGACCTTTTTTGCTACATCAGTGACGGCGGACGACACGGCTGCTGGCATGGCATCCATCAACCAGGCAAAGGGAGCTGTAACCATGGCCACAAGAGCTGGAACCGCAGTCCAGCGGAGCTACAACGGTGGTCCGGTGGAGCTACAAAGGCAACCCCCTGCTGCTGGGATGTTGCAACCGTTTGTTCGGCGAGCTGGAACCGTGGTGCGGTGGAGCTGCAAGGGCCGACCTCTTGATTTTTGGGGATGATGCTACCTTGGACCGGCACAGCGAGATCGATGTTGGAACCAATCCGATGAAGCGCCAGCGACGCTGATCCGCGGAGTTGCGGCGGCCACCACCAGCAGTGCTGGAACTGCCCATCGAGGAAGCTGGAAACGCCCGGCGAGTAAGTTGCAACCACTCGGCGGCGGGGGGAAGCGGCGGCAGGCGGCCGATGAGGGCGAAACGCGGCGGCGAAGCGGCCGACGAGGATGAGTGCGACGGCGTGGGTGGCCGGCAAGCACGGGTGACCCAGGCGCGGCGCCGCGCAGCCGAGCGAGGGGATCGAACCGAGGGGTTCGGCCGGTGCGCCGGCGCCTAGCATCGCCCAACCAAAATACCCTTCAAGAAACTTCATACTACCGAGCTCACCAAAGAACTTCGACATGGGCGGATCAATTTCTCAACATAGCCTATGACAACATAAGTAAACCGAAATATCATTGTTGCGTGTGGTGGATGAGACAGATAAGCGCAGGTGAAATTGTGTAGCAAGCTAGCTCTGCGATGCCGTTGGAAATCATGTGATCCAGAACTAACTCGTAAACACCGTATTATATAATGCTTGAACAAAACTCGTATGGAAAGAAGCAACTATCAATGCAAGAGAACCGGAGCAAATTTGTGCAAAATATTCATAACTCACTTCATGTATTTCATAATGGCTAAACAATTTGCATAAAATTGATCTGGAACAATTTGCAGAAGTTTTTCATAACTAACTCTATTTCATAATAATGGCTGAAAATTTTGCTAAATTTTTTTGATCAGTTAACTGTCCTGACCGTGCGGTGGTTGGTTCAGAGGAAGGAGCAGCTACAGGTGTCACTGGCCTGGCCCGCCAGGTCCGCCCGCCCCGCCCAGCCCACCAGGACCGCCCGGCCCGCCAGGCATGCCATTGCCGCCCTTACCGCCGGAGCCATCGCCGCCGCGGCCACCGACCCCGCCAGGCGCGCTGAAGCCTCCCTCCCCTCCTCGTCCGCCTTCCCCGCCGATGACGCCGTCTCCACCCTTACCACCAGCGCCGCCGCGCGCCTTGTAGCCTCCTTTCCCGCCTTTGCCGCCCGCGCCGCCCCGGGGGGTGCGGCGGACGCCGAGAAGGCCATGGAAGCAGCTGAAGTCGCGACTGCCATAGCCGGCGTTACCTCCGTCACCCCCGCGTCCACCGTTCCCACCACGACCGCCGTCGCCGCCGCGACCACCGTCCCCACCAAGACCGCCATCGCCGCCGGGGCCACCGTCCGGAGCACGACGGCCATTGCCGCGGCGACCACCGTCCCCACCACGACCGCCATCGCCGCCGCGGCCACCGTCGCCAACACGACCGCCATTGCCGCCGCGACCACCGTCCCCACCGCGTCCACCATGCCCACCAATGCCGCCGTCTCCGCCTTTACCGCCCGCGCCGCCATGCCCGAAGCAGCCGCCATCCCCACCTTTCCCACCGGTGCCGCCGTTGCCGCCATAGCCACCGTCACCCCCGGCGCCGCCTTCCCCGCCATCGCACCCATAGCCTCCATGGCCGCCCGGTTGGCCGGGCTGCCCGTGGACGATGTTGTTGGCCGCCATGCTGAAGTTCGATGAAGTGAGGTCGAGGCGAAGAGGTGGGCGTCGCGGTCTGGTTGGGGCAGCGCTGATCGTCGAGGCCGGGGGCGGACTCCGGCCGGCTCAAGCTTCGTGTGCCGATCGAGATGAAACGTCTGTCTTGTCTCAAGGCAGAGGTATGACAGGAACAATCGTCGGACCAGCCGAGGAGAGACGTCGATGCATTTTTCTTCTCATCGCGGCCAAAATTCATTCCAAAATCTGTCGATTTCCTCCAAAACTTCCGTTTCTATCCCCGTTTTCACCCATAACGCCTCCCACATTAATCGCACCTTCCGCAAACGCACCCCCTCGTTCCATCGTTCCATCTACTCCTCTTGTACCACGTGACAAGCATTTCAAACGAATCAAAAAAATAAAATAATCTACTCCCTCTCGTAACTAAATAATACTGTATAAGATATTTCTTGACATTATGACAGTGTCAAAAAACGTCTTGTAGTATTATGTTACGGAGGTAGTATGCTGATGATATCCTGTGTGTTGCCCCCTGATTTGTGTCAAAATTACTTTTGATGAAATTCACAGTCTAGATCTTCAAATTCTGTACTCACATATTGGTGCTAAGCATTGGTAATTCCCACTTCCAAAATATTGTGCTTCCATTTTTATACGAGCTATCTTGAGACTGCTGGATTATGATTATTCATTTTTATACATGTGCTTCTTCACCGTGTGGCGTTTTCAAATCAAGATCCTATTTTTTCGTCTTCTTGTTGCACACCCTCCTTCCCGGTTTATTGGGCATCTAATTGTGCCAAACTTTGACTGTCTATATGGTTAACTAAATATAAACTATATGCTACAAAAATTATATGTTTGGATTTGTATTCGGAAGAGGTTTCCCATGGTATAATCTTTGTTACATATAGTTTAGATTTTATCTCTACTACCTAAAAGAACCGTAAGGTTCTGTTTCCCTCTTACGTCCACCCCTTCGTCAATCCTCTCCCACCCGACAGCGATTTCCCTCTCCACACGGTCAATATTTGGTAATACAATCAATTCACGGATGGCAATTAATACCTTATTTGGTTAATGCATATAACACAATTAATACAGATCAATCACGGACGGCATCTCTCCTATTCCTTCCAGTTTCCCTCTGCCTTGGCTCCTTGATCCTCTCCTTCATTCGCTCCTCCCAGCCGAGCATGCCAGATGCCTGGCCCTCCTCTCCCACCTGCCGAATCGTCCACCCCTTCGTCAATCCTCTCCTTTATTCGCTCCTCCCAGATCACGAGCCGTCATGGGCGCATCAAGTCAATCGTGGTGGGGAGATAGAGAGGGAGCTGCCCCGAGTAGAGGAGAGGTCGCCGTTGGGGGAAGGAGAGGATGCGGGAGGCAGGTCGCTGGCCGAGGTAGAGATCCGGCAGCTCTTCATAGAGCGATGCAGCCAAGGTGTGCGATCACGCGCTGGTGTGCGTCGCGGTGCCGATGCACGTACGCCTTGCTCGAACCAAGGTGGCACGGAGGGTAGGGAATAGGGGTGTAGCGCTCGATCTGGAAAGGAGATGGGTAGATACGGCATCGACGGAGCGACACGACCATGGTGACTGAAGGAGAAGAATGGAAGAATTGACAGTGTTTTCATTCACCCTTTGACAGCGTACATATACAGGAGGTAGTCATGCCGTTGTCCACTAACCACTACAGCTAAACTCTAGCCGATCATGCGCTGTGGAGCGTGCACCAGATCGTGTGCAGACCATTGAAGCTGCTCCTGAAGATGCGTTCGAACAGTGACGATGAGGGGAGACTTGCGTGAGATATGTAATTTTGCCGCTACGCTGCTTATGCTCTCCGTATTGCTGATGCTGCTACGCTGCTGCTTCTGTTCGTCCTACCATTCCATCCACGCTGAACACTATTTTCCGTGAGACCAATATTCAGAATCCTCCCTCCATATGCATGAAATCCTTTGATACGATATTTTATGTAGAAATTGAAATTTTCACTGCCAAACTTATTATCTGAAAATATCCTTAACCATTGGACCCTCCTTCCAGAGTAGATCGAGGTTGGCCTCCATCCAGTATAGCTTTTGTTAGCTTGTTCCTTAATGATTTTTGCTTGCCATTCGGTTCAGGGGAACCATGAAAGCATGAAGGAACCTGGAGTCAAAATTCAGGGTTTTTTTTTCACGTTTTAGTTCATGCATTCTGATGATCCATAATCTGGGTGTGTTGCTGTTGCTGTGAATAACTTGCACTGATCCATGACAATTGTGTAATATTTCCTCTGAAAGGGCCTTGATGTATTTCACATCAGCGGAAAAGTTTACTGTTGTGTGATCAGACTTTACAATTGTCCAAACAATATTATGCTTCGTTTTTCTTTTCTTTTTTATGCCTGAAACTCAGTTTCAGTATCCTCTCAACTTGACAATAGTGTCATTAGAGTGGAGTTAGCACTTGATCACCAATGACTTTTCCTCATAGAAGGAAGTTTAGTACTTATTTACCAAATCAGACTTAGTAATTAATCCATGCTGTGTGGTAAGTGCTTTTACATTTTGAAATCTTAATGTGCTTTACAAGGTTCGTACTCCATCGATATTATGCACCTCATGGGCAGGATACAAAATCTTCACCTAAAAAAACAATTGCTTTCATCGGCATACCAGCATATATTCTACAGTGGATTACACTTATGATGCACATCCACTTCTGAGAACCCCCATCCCCACCGATTTCGCCTCCACCGATTTTCCTCCCCCTTCCACTGTGGTTTTCTCTCTTACTGGTTTATTCGACTGCCCGTGAAATCCCAGTGTATCTCAAATGTAGTGTGGTAATTACGGTAATCAATCAATTCACGTATGGTAAGGCCATAAACTCACGAAAATCTCATATATGGCAATTATGGTAATCAATTAGTTCACGTATGACAAGGTTATAAATTTGCGAAAACCAAATATGCAATCTCTGCCATAAACTCACTGATTCTCTTATGTATAAAGGCCATAAATCGTGGTGTTATCCAGCAGATGTGCTTCATACCTACCAAAAGTCGTGAGTTTTAGCTCGAATTGTTTACGTTGAGCTATGACTGTAGACATACACCATTGATGTTATACTACTAGAATATATATAGCCCCGTTGCAACGCACGGGCAAATAGCTAGTACCGTACAAACATCTGGGCAGCGAAAACCATGTAAGCCCAAGTAGGCGGTCCAGCCAGGCTACGTGGCCCGCACTGATTCTTTTTTCCCACTGCATAAGGTGAAGCCAGGGCGATTTGACCTAAGGCTACAACTTTTACATATACGTACCGCCGCCGTTCGCCATCTCTAGCCCGCAACCGCGGACACCATGGAGCCTCCATGCCCGGTCCTCCCCGACGACGTCATCGAGGACATCTTCACGCGGCTGCCGGCCAGCTTAGTCCTTGGGTGCCGCGGCCTCTCACGATCCTGGGCGGTCGCGCTCTCCTCCGACGACTTCGTCGACCGCCACCGCCGCGCCGCCAACCGGCACGGTGGCCCCAGGTTCTTTCTTTTGAGACCTCGTGGACCGCCAACAAGGAAGCAATCACGGCGCACGCGTGGTCGCCTGCCCGGCCCGGCGACGGCGTCGTGCCGCTGCCGCGGATCGCCATGCCGCTTTGCTACCCCACCATCATCACGCAGCACTGCCGCGGGCTCGTCCTCGTAGCCAGCGGTCCCAGCGATGAGTCGCGCTGTGTGTACAACCCCTCCACCGGTCACATCGCGCTGCTACCACAGTGCCACTGGAACGCGGGCCGCCGTCACCCGGCGCAGCGGTGCTATGAGAGCTTTGGGCTAGGCTACGACGCGTGCGGCGCCAAGCACAAGGTGGTGCGCATATACTACCGTGGAGACAAGGATCAGGTCCTCGTCCAGGTCTACGTTCTAGACGACGAGGGGTTCTGGCGTGCGCCGGCGGCGATCGAGGCAACAGAGCCGCCAGGCTGGGTGAGCGGGTACGAGGGTGACGCGCCGGGGGCACATCATCTCCTTCTCCGTTGCTGACGAGACGTTCGGGGTCGTGCCGCTGCCTCCCCGTGTCGACTACCTCGGCGACTATCGCCTGACCGAGCTCGATGGACGCCTGTGCCTCTTCCGCCCCATCATTGACAACATCAGCCGCGGACACCGGCCATACGACGTGTGGGTACTGTGCAACCACGAGACGGGGACGTGGGAGTTGCGCTGCCGCATAGACCCGGACGCGGCATCGCCGGAGGTTGCTGAGTTCATACTCTCTGGCACCGCCAGTCCGTTCGCTGCCATGGACGGCGCCCGTCACATAGTATTGTTTATGAAAAAGTACGAGGGGTGGGCGATCTGCTCCTTCGCATACACACCAGCGACCGGCAACATGAAACGCCTGTCCTACAGCAACCGCGTGTGGCCGCCCACGCTCTACGAGGAAAGCATCATCTCCCCGGCCGGCCGCACGAGGACATCCTCTTCTCGCCGGCGGCGACACGGGCCTTGTGCGTGGCCCTGACATGCTGTCGGCCACCACCACGCGACCTCATGCATCTCAAGCTTGTCTGCCGGAGTTGGTGCGCGATGATCGAGAGCAAGCGGTTCATCAAGATGCTACAGGGACGGGAGGCGAAAGGCCGAGTAGGTTCTAGACGTGCCGCTAAACCCCCCGAATTAGTTATACCCATATATGGGGAGTATAATCTGGATGCAAACTAATAACCTTACTTATCTAGCGATTAGAGCAAGTACAGTAAATTGATTTAGGCGAACTGTAAGACTTTATATTTTGATGAGTTGAATAAGAGAGAAGAAGAAAGAGAAGGAAACATGCTATTGATTAACAGTAGGTCGCAGCACGCGCTTCAGGACAGTTTGTGAGAGAGGAAGGTGGACCATGTATCAACAAAGTAGTACATTATGCAACTATTGCAGTTGCCGGCTATAAACTTGGCTATATATGAAGTGGCAATGTAATATAGCCAGCAGCTAGCTGTACTATTTAACCACGCTCTTATGGATATAATTTTCTAGACTAAATTATAATCCAGTGACATCAGGATAGGAAAAGGCAAAATTACATGATTGATTGGTTTAAATTCGATGAAGAACCAGTGTACAAAATGAAAAAAGAACAACTACTAGCGCCAACGTATGCACACCACCACAATCAGCACCACCGAACGTGACCTCACCCCGAAGCAATCATAAGCAAGATCTTTGGAGACGTTGTAAAGAAGAGAAACGACGTCTGAGGATGTCGCCGTCACGGCATCGACCACCGTTGATCAATTTTATTTTTTGCGCAAACACTTGCACGACCCCCACTGAACTTGGGTAGGTTTGGCCAGCTAACAACCACAAATGCCACTTCGCTCCGACCGGCCTTGGCCCAATGTGATAGAGTACTCTTCG
Source organism: Aegilops longissima (assembly GCA_021605205.1). NCBI lineage: Eukaryota > Viridiplantae > Streptophyta > Magnoliopsida > Poales > Poaceae > Aegilops > Aegilops longissima. The sequence continues at coordinate 714,216,751 of CM038680.1, forward strand.
ACAATGTCATCATGGATCGTCCAGTCGAAGAACAAGGCTTTCATCCTGGAACCTTATGCCTCAGACACCTTTGACCCTGGGGAGGAGCCAAACTGTTCTGAACTGAATTCAATAGCAGTGAATTCATTAGCGGCAAACTGTTGTGTGCTGGAGCTGGCAGGCCATGCTCGAGAGCAAACATTTCATCAAGCTGCTGCAGGTATGGTAGTGACACAAGACCAGCATGTTTTGGCTGTGCTACTAAACCCCCAAAACGAGTCATACCCCCATATGGGGAGTATAATATGGAATCACACCGCAAACTGTTGACCTTACTTATCTAGCCATATTTCAACCATATGCTAGGTGCTTTTTACAGACACAATTTTCTAGTCTGATTAATGAATTATAAACCAGTGACGTTAAGATAAGAAAAGGAAAAATACATAATTGACTTTTATAATGAAAACCAACGGAAAACCAATGAAAAAAAATACAATTGTTGGCGCCAACGGATATAGACCGCCGGCACCTTAACTGACCTCGTCCCGAAGAGATCGTAAGCAAGATCTTTGGAGATGTCGTCAACAAGAGAAGCCTCATTCGATGACGACACTATAACTGACATTGACCCATCGATCAATTGTTTTGTCCACACTTACACAACTGCCGCACCGCACTTTGATAGGTTCAGCTAGGTCATATCCTCAAATGCCAATTTGGCGCGACTGGCCCCAACCCAATTTGATGAAATACTCTTGGATGATACATCCTTGGAGCATCACTGGCAACGACCCTCATGGAAGAACAAGGTTTTCGACCAGAACCTAATGCCTTGTCACATTTTACCATGGGTAGGAGCCAAGCTTGTGTGAACTGAATTCAATGGCGGTAAACCAAATCAAAATGGACAAAACGGCAACATGACCACCACATCGCCAATTCGCCATGGTGGACTGCTTGCATCGTGCTATTAGAAGCACCACCACCGCCACCACTACAATGAGGGCTCAGGCAAGCCACAACGCCACAAACCCAACCAAGCTCATTGGGGCCTTAGTTCCGCTATGTGCGGATCCACTGTCTAGGCCCCAAGCAGCTTCCGCCTGCAAAGGAGCACCACGGGCCCTCTGCAGGCCTAGATCGGGCCAACACTAAGCCCGACGCACCTGGAGAATCATCGTACATTGCCACACAGTGTAGCAGCAGGGAGAGAGCATCCCCACCGTGAGCCCCCCCCCCCCCCCACACACACCAGAAGAGATAGAAGTCTGGCATGCGTCAACCAACACGTCGGCCAGATTCGGTGTCCCGGATGCTGCACAGAATTCCACCTCTATATTCCTAATAGGAAGGTCAGGAGTGGCAACCCACCAAAGGTACACAACCGAGGAAGCTATTGGGCATGTTATCCACCAAGCATCCCGAACGGAGGAGCGACGAAACCCCCCAACATGGAAGCACGCCACCACACGATGAACGTCCCCGCTGCCTCTGTCCACGATTCTAGCTTATCCAAGCCACATCTTTCGGCGGCAACGAGGTTCTACAAGAAAGGGAAGGTTCCCTTATGATGACTAGCAGCGACGCGAGGACCAATCTTTTTAGTCATGTGCCCAGAAGTACTAGGCTTGGTTTGCTAGCGCAACATGACAAAGTGAAATCAGCGCTGGTGTCACATGAGATTATGAGTACAACGGTGCTCCACGAGTCACACTGTAGGCTATCACGACGTCGAACGGCTTATTGTAAAACTTTTGTCTCTTGCATGGTGCCGATGGTTATATTCTTGTCCCCAGTCATGTCAAAATCATGACTCCATCTCGCGAGGTATCATCATCATGTACTCAAACTAAGAGGCTTGGTATACAGAGAGCAACATGCATGAACGATTTTGCGTGTGGTCGTAGGCTGATCCTCATTTGCTTCATCTTCTTGGTTGCTTTCCGTGCCTGAGTGTGTTCAGCGTTGACATTGGCAAGTAGTGATTATCCTTACCTTGTTTTCTTATAGTTTGCATTGTCTCATAAGCTATCTAGTCAACTACCTTGTATCGTTATGCCATCATGGCTGGTTGTAATTCCTAGCCAATTGATGGCATTGTTAATTCAAAGTTAGGGGCCCATTGATCCTATATTGTAAAAAAAAGGACAATGACGTCCGGAGTTGTCACATGAGACCGTGGTAATGCTTTGTACCTATAATAGTTGTTGCTTTGCTCTAGTCCTTTATCACGTTTCACTTGTCCCTTGGCTACCTTTCTTGTCTAGGTCTAGCCGAGATCATTCCAACAACGATTACTATCATCTCTAGCAATGGTTGTCAGTATTTTTGGTGCATCAACCTAAATAGGAATAATGTAGGGATTCATACTGACAACAATTTGTCCACCTCGTTAGGAGTTTTTAGTAGATCGAGAAAAATAACGGATAAATTATGAAAAATAATTATCATCTTACATGTGCACAAAATTCGGTTCATTTGTCGAGAGTTGCATAACAGTTTGCTAGGATTTTGAGGGAAAAAATATAAAGATTTCACCCACCTTGCTAGAAGCGCCAATCTCCACCTTTTCACTTATTAAGACCATAATGGACCGCACCTTGTATAACTAAATTTTGTCTGATAATAGGAGGTTGTCAAGATGCAAAATATATATGGAACTAGAGATGACGAAACTTTGATGCCAAATATATCTTTTCTTAATTGATGTAACTTCTATTAAAAATAATAATAACAAGTATAATCTTCTACCATGAACAATTCATCTTCCATTTTATTTGCTATGTTAAATAGGTTTCCACTACAACCAACAACTTAGAGCAGTACTTGGTTGATTTCAGCTCGTACTCAGAACAATAAAATAGAGAAGCACAACTAGAACCTGGTACGACGAAGTATCTAAACAATGGAAGCATTAAGTGAGAAAGAAAGGAAGCACAAACTACACCATTGCCATAAAAAATTACTAAAAGAAGCAAAATGGTTGTACGATAAGATTACGTATTGAAGCAACACCCAATAATGATTGAAGCACACAACAGTATCTGATAATGGTAGAAGAAAAATATTTGTGCGATAAAAGTGGCAGAGACTTACAATGGCTTGAAGAAAAGTCATGGAATAAATCGGAAGCATAACAAATTGATTGCTAACCAGATCAGATGCACAAAGTGTTGTGCTTCATGAATAAACTAAGATATAGAAATGTTAGCTAATGTTAACATAGACTCTTGTTAATATAATCATAAACATGACTATATAAGAACGAAGTATTTTCAGTTAGAAAACTAATTTTGCAAGCATAATGAGGATTACTAACTCGAGCTACGTAGATTGAAGAAGCACGTCTACGATGTTTAGGAAGCATGCATATTTGGAAGCATCATCTTATTCTGGCACACGATCCATTTGTATTAGGCCCCATCTTATTCTGGGCAAAAGGTTGGCTATAGATTTTATAACTGACTAGCTATTTGCCCGTGCGTTGCAACGGGGCTATATATATTCTAGTAGTATAACATCAATGGTGTATGTCTACAGTCATAGCTCAACGTAAACAATTCGAGCTAAAACTCACGACTTTTGGTAGGTATGAAGCACATCTGCTGGATAACACCACGATTTATGGCCTTTATACATAAGAGAATCAGTGAGTTTATGGCAGAGATTGCATATTTGGTTTTCGCAAATTTATAACCTTGTCATACGTGAACTAATTGATTACCATAATTGCCATATATGAGATTTTCGTGAGTTTATGACCTTACCATACGTGAATTGATTGATTACCGTAATTACCACACTACATTTGAGATACACTGGGATTTCACGGGCAGTCGAATAAACCAGTAAGAGAGAAAACCACAGTGGAAGGGGGAGGAAAATCGGTGGAGGCGAAGGAAAATCGGTGGGGATGGGGGTTCTCAGAAGTGGATGTGCATCATAAGTGTAAACCACTGTAGAATATATGATGGTATGCCGATGAAAGCAATTGTTTTTTTAGGTGAAGATTTTGTATCCTGCCCATGAGGTGCATAATATCGATGGAGTACGAACCTTGTAAAGCACATTAAGATTTCAAAATGTAAAAGCACTTACCACGCAGCATGGATTAATTACTAAGTCTGATTTGGTAAATAAGTACTAAACTTCCTTCTATGAGGAAAAGTCATTGGTGATCAAGTGCTAACTCCACTCTAATGACACTATTGTCAAGTTGAGAGGATACTGAAACTGAGTTTCAGGCATAAAAAAGAAAAGAAAAACGAAGCATAATATTGTTTGGACAATTGTAAAGTCTGATCACACAACAGTAAACTTTTCCGCTGATGTGAAATACATCAAGGCCCTTTCAGAGGAAATATTACACAATTGTCATGGATCAGTGCAAGTTATTCACAGCAACAGCAACACACCCAGATTATGGATCATCAGAATGCATGAACTAAAACGTGAAAAAAAAACCCTGGAATTTTGACTTCAGGTTCCCTTCATGCTTTCATGGTTCCCCTGAATCCGAATGGCAAGCAAAAATCATTAAGGGAACAAGCTAACAAAAGCTATACTGGATGGAGGCCAACCTCGATCTACTCTGGAAGGAGGGTCCAATGGTTAAGTGATATTTTCAGATAATAAGTTTGGCAGTGAAAATTTCAATTTCTACATAAAATATCGTATCAAAGGATTTCATGCATATGGAGGGAGGATTCTGAATATTGGTCTCATGGGAAATAGTGTTCAGCGTGGATGGAATGGTAGGACGAACAGAAGCAGCAGCGTAGCAGCATCAGCAATACGGAGAGCATAAGCAGCGTAGCGGCAAAAGTACATATCTCACGCAAGTCTCCCCTCATCGTCACTGTTCGAACGCATCTTCAGGAGCAGCTTTAATGGTCTGCACACGATCTGGTGCACGCTCCACAGCGCGTGATCGGCTAGAGTTTAGCTGTAGTGGTTAGTGGACAACGGCATGACTACCTCCTGTATATGTACGCTGTCAAAGAGTGAATGAAAACACCGTCAATTCTTCCATTCTTCTCCTTCAGTCACCATGGTCGTGTCGCTCCGTCGATGCCGTATCTACCCATCTCCTTTCCAGATCGAGCGCTACACCCCTATTCCCTACCCTCCCTGCCACCTTGGTTCGAGCAAGGCGTACGTGCATCGGCACCGCGACGCACACCAGCGCGTGATCGCACACCTTGGCTGCATTGCTCTATGAAGAGCTGCAGGATCTCTACCTCGGCCAGCGACCTGCCTCCCGCATCCTCTCCTTCCCCCAACGGCGACCTCTCCTCTACTCGGGGCAGCTCCCTCTCTATCTCCCCACCACGATTGACTTGATGCGCCCATGACGGCTCGCATCTGGGAGGAGCGAATAAAGGAGAGGATTGACGAAGGGGTGGACGTATCTGGCAGGTGGGAGAGGGAGGGCCAGGCATCTGGCGGCTCGCGGCTGGGAGGAGCGAATGAAGGAGAGGATCGAAGGAGCCAAGGCAGAGGGAAACTGGAAGGAATAGGAGAGATGCCGTCCGTGATTGATCTGTATTAATTGTGTTATATGCATTAACCAAATAAGGTATTAATTGCCATCTGTGAATTGATTGTATTACCAAATATTGACCGTGTGAAGAGGGAAATCGCTGTCGGGTGGGAGAGGATTGACGAAGGGGTGGACTTAAGAGGGAAACAGAACCTTACGGTTCTTTTAGGTAGTAGAGATAAAATCTAAACTATATGTAACAAAGATTATACCATGGGAAACCTCTTCCGAATACAAATCCAAACATATAATTTTTGTAGCATATAGTTTATATTTAGTTAACCATATAGACAGTCAAAGTTTGGCACAATTAGATGCCCAATAAACCCGGAAGGAGGGTGTGCAACAAGAAGACGAAAAAATAGGATCTTGATTTGAAAACGCCACACGGTGAAGAAGCACATGTATAAAAATGGAATAATCATAATCCAGCAGTCTCAAGATAGCTCGTATAAAAATGGAAGCACAATATTTTGGAACTGGGAATTACCGATGCTTAGCACCAATATGTGAGTACAGAATTTGAAGATCTAGACTGTGAATTTCATCAAAAGTAATTTTCACACAAATCAGGGGGCAAACACAGGATATCATCAGCATACTACATCTGTAACATAATACTACAAGACGTTTTTTGACACTGTCATAATGTCAAGAAATATCTTATACAGTAGTATTATTTAGGTACAAGAGGGAGTAGATTATTATTTTTTTGATTAGTTTGAAATGCTTGTCACGTGGTACAAGAGGAGTAGATGGAACGATGGAACGAGGGGGTGCGTTTGCGGAAGGTGCGATTAATGTGGGAGGCGTTATGGGTGAAAACGGGGATAGAAACGGAGGTTTTGGAGGAAATCGACAGATTTTGGAATGAATCTTGGCCGCGATGAGAAGAAAAATGCATCGACGTCTCTCCTCGGCTGGTCCTGTCATACCTCTGCCTTGAGACAAGACAGACGTGATGGCATGGGTTGCCATAGACACGAGAAAGAAATCGGGCACACGCTAATTAATTACGAATCAATCAGTCCGGACGTTACCATGTATACGTAGCAATTACCATATATACATATGACGTTACCATATATACATAGCAATTACCATATATACATATGATAGCCGCCGCCAGTCCGCCCCCGGCCTCGACGACCAGCGCTGCCCCAACCAGACCGCGACGCCCACCTCTTCGCCTCGACCTCACTTCATCGAACTTCAGCATGGCGGCCAACAACATCGTCCATGGGCAGCCCGGCCAACCGGGCGGCCATGGAGGCTATCGGTGCGACGGCGGGGAAGGCGGCGCCGGGGGTGACGGCGGGTATAGCGGCAACGGCGGCACAGGTGGGGAAGGTGGGGATGGCGGCTGCTTCGGGCATGGCGGCGCGGGCGGTAAAGGCGGAGACGGCGGCATTGGTGGGCATGGTGGACGCGGTGGGGACGGTGGTCGCGGCGGCAATGGCGGTCGTGGTGGGGACGGTGGTCGCGGCGGCGATGGCGGTCGTGGTGGGGACGGTGGTCGCCGCGGCAATGGCCGTCGTGCTCCGGACGGTGGCCCCGGCGGCGATGGCGGTCTTGGTGGGGACGGTGGTCGCGGCGGCGATGGCGGTCGTGGTGGGAACGGTGGACGCGGGGGTGACGGAGGTAACGCTGGCTATGGCAGTCGCGACTTCAGCTGCTTCCGTGGCCTTCTCGGCGTCCGCCGCACCCCCCGGGGCGGCGCGGGCGGCAAAGGCGGGAAAGGAGGCTACAAGGCGCGCGGCGGCGCTGGTGGTAAGGGTGGAGACGGCGTCATCGGCGGGGAAGGCGGACGCGGAGGGGAGGGAGGCTTCAGCGCGCCTGGCGGGTTCGGTGGCCGCGGCGGCGATGGCTCCGGCGGTAAGGGCGGCAATGGCATGCCTGGCGGGCCGGGCGTTCCTGGCGGTCCTGGTGGGCTGGGCGGGGCGGGCGGTCCTGGCGGGCCAGGCCAGTGACACCTGTAGCTGCTCCTTCCTCTGAACCAACCATCGCACGTTCAGGACAGTTAACTGAACGAAAATTTTAAGCAAAATTTTCAGCCATTATTATGAAATAGAGGTAGTTATGAAAAACTTCTGCAAATTGTTCCAGATAAATTTTATGCAAATTTTTTAGCCATTATGAAATACATGAAGTGAGTTATGAATATTTTCACTAGTAGAAAAAGGGTCAAACGTGAAGCACATTAGTGCCGGTTTATATTAGAGCCGGCACAAATGTATACATTAGTGCCGGTTCCAACGGCTAGCCTTTAGCACCGGTTCGTGGCTAACCTTTAGCACCGGTTTGTTCCACGAACCGGTACTAATGAGGGTGGTGGCAGGATGTTGTCGATCTGGGCCCCTCCAGCACTTTTAGTACTGGTTCGTGCCACGGACCGTACTATAGGTCCTCCTGCATATAAACCCTTCGTCCAGCTCGCTCTGTTCTTCCCCTTTCCCTCTCCTCTCCTCTCTGTTCTTCCTCTTCTCCCCTCGAGCTCATCACACATTTTGCCCAAAATTTGTCAAGATTTGAAGGCCCCATCCATTCAAGTGATCACAAAGGTTAGCAACTTTGTCCTTTCATCTCTCATTGCTAGATTAGCTCTTACATTGGTTCATATAGTTATTAATTTGTGAGTTTAGTAATTTGGGAGGAAATATATATATGTGCTAGTATTTGATTTATATGCAATTTGAGGTCAAAATAACACTTAGTTTGCATATGTAGGTGTGGTTTACTTAGTGCCTTCTAAATCTCTGTCGTAACCACCGTCGATCGCCCGCACCACCTTGTGGCGAGCCTCTTGTTCATGAAATTTTATATAAAAAATTGATGTTTATGTGATTTGGATATATAGTTACTCGTATAATAATTATCTTACCCGTACGTTGTTTGTTATATATAGTGCCATGGTTTTGATATCCGTCCCCGTCGGCCCTCGTCCTTGTTATGATTCGGATGTGGTATATTCTCTTTTAAAACTATTTGTTGCATTTCGTGTTTATGACAAATTATGCCCATCAAGTTGACATAGATATTTTTATCTAGGAGGTATGTGAACGGAAATTCCAACCGACCCTATTGTCTAGAGGTTAAATTTAGTTGAAAGAAAAACGAGTACTTGAAAGAAAAATTGAAAAGAATTGAGGGGAGAAGATGGAATTGGAGTTGCATGTTGCCGATGTCGCCGATGATCACAAGATCAAGATGGAGAAAATGCGCTTGAAGATTAGAAAGATTAGAAAATATGCCATCGATAGTGAGGCTTGGTATCATTATGCTGTTGGATCAATTGTTACCTTAGTTGCGATCTTGATCGCATTTGTTGTTGCATTTAAATGCTTTAGCTAGAGAGTTATTTGTTTGTTGCATTTAAGTGTTGTATGAACTTTATGTATGAACTTGTATTAATTTGGTCTATTCGGTGTTGTGTAATGAAGATGAGGCGGCAATGGATGTACGATGACCGATGCTCTCCCCAGTTCGTTGAGGGCGTGCATACTTTTCTGCTTGCGGCTGAGGCAAACAAGCGGGCGGATGGTTTTATGCCTTGTCCATGTGCTGGCTGTAAGAATGGTCGCAATTACTGTACGTCAAGAACCATTCACGTCCACCTGTTTGAGTCCGGTTTCATGCCCCACTATAATGTTTGGACCAAGCACGGAGAAAGAGGGGTTATGATGGAAGACAATGAAGAAGAAGAGGACGACGAAGCAAAGAAGGCTGTCTGCCCTCTAGGGTTAGAGGTGCAGAAGATACATGCATGCCCTAATGATTGCATCCTCTACCGCGGTGAGTACGAGGATTTGAACGCTTGCCGGTATGTGGTGCATTGCGCCATAAGATCAGCCGCGATGAGCATGGTGATGTCGAGGGCGGCGCCCAGGAAGAAGATTCCTGCCAAGGTGATGTGGTATTCTCCTATAATACCACGGTTGAAACGTTGTTCCAAAACAAAGAGCATGCCAAAGCGATGCGATGGCACGAAGAAGACCGTAAGAAAGGCGGAAAGTTGAGAGTACCAGCTGATGGGTCGCAGTGGAGAAAATCGAAAGAAATACGGGAAGGAGTTTGCAGATGGCGCAAGGAGCGTATGGTTTGGTCTAAGCGCAGATGGCATTAATCCTTTTGGGAGCAGAGCAGCAACCATAGCACCTGGACTGTGACTCTATGTTTGTATAACCTTCCTCCTTGGTTGTGCATGAAGCGGAAGTTCGTTATGATGCGGTGCTCATCCAAGGCCCTAAGCAACCCGCAACGACATTGATGTGTACCTAAGACCATTAGTTGAAGAACTCTTACAACTGTGGAATGGAACAGGTGTGCGTGCATGGGATGAGCACATGGGGAAGAATTTGACCTAAAGGAGTTGCTGTTCGTGACCATCAATGATTGGCCTGCTCTCGGTAACCTTCGGGACAGACAAACAAGGGATACCGCGGATGCACGCACTGTTTGGATGATACCGACAGATATATTTGAATAGTTGTATGAAGAATGTGTACACAGGACATCGTCGATTTCTTCGAGCAGGCATCCCGTAAGAAAGAAAGGCAAGCATTTCAAAGGTGAGGCGGATCACGGACGAAGCCTCGCCACCGTCTTGGTGCTGATGTACATGATATGGTCAAGGATTTGAAGGTGATATTTGGAAAGGGTCTGGCGGACAACCTGTTCCAAAGGACGCTGACGGACGCGCACCATGTGGAAGAAGAAATCTATATTTTGGGACCTGCCATATTGGAAAGACCTAGAGGTCCGCTCCGCAATCGGCGTGATGCACGTGACGAAGAATCTTTGCGTGACCCTGCTTGGCTTCTTGGGCGTGTATGGGAAGACAAAAGATACACCGAGGCACGGAGGACCAGCAACGTATGCACGGAGAAGGCGGCATATATCAGGGTCATGCAAGCTACGCTCTTACCAAAGAAGAAAGGAAATCTTCTTTGAATGCCTGCTCAGTATTAAGGTACCGTCGGCTTCTCGTCGAATATAAAGGAATAATAAACATGGCAGAGAAAAGTTCCAGAACCTAAAGTCTCATGACTGCCACGTGATTATGACGCAACTGCTTTCGGTTGCATTGAGGGGGCTTCTACCGGAAAACGTTCGATTAGCCATTGTGAAGCTATGTGCATTTCTTAATGCAATCTCTCAGAAGGTAATCGCTCCAGAAATCATAACAAGGTTACAGAATGTTTTGGTGCAATGTCTTTTCAGTTTCGAGTTGGTGTTCCCACCATCCTTCTTCAACATCATGACGCACGTCCTAGTTCACCTATCTGGAAGAGATTAACGTTTTGGGTCCTGTATTTCTACACAATATGTTCCCCTTTGAGAGGTTCATGGAGTCTTAAAGAAATATGTTCATAACTGTGCTTGGCCAGAAGGAAGCATCTCCAAGGGCCATCAAAATGAGGAGGTCATTGAGTTTTGTATTGACTTTATTCCTGACCTTAAGCCGATTGGTGTTCCCGAATCGCGGCATAAGGGCAGACTGGATGGAAAAGGCACGCTAGGAGGGGAACAAATAATATGTATGGACGGACATTCTCTCACTGAAGCACACTACACAGTTCTACAGAATTCCGCCTTGGTGGCTCCGTATATGGATGAACACAAGAATTTGCTACGCTCCAAACACCCGGAGCGGTCTGATGACTGGATTACATGTGAACAAACCAGGAGTTTCGCCAGCTGGTTGCAGACACGTACCATGCATGACACCTCTATTGAAGATGACCTGTACTTGCTGTCCCAGTTACCATCTTAGAATATAATGACTTTCAAAGGGTACGAGATGAATGGTAATACATTTTACATGATCGCCCAAGATAAGAAGAGCACCAACCAAAACAGTGGTGTCCGCTTTGATGCAGAAACCAAGACGGGAAAGGAAACATATTATGGTTATATACAGGACATATGGGAACTTGACTATCGACATGGTTTAAAGGTCCCTTTGTTTCGGTGCAAATGGGTCAATATGACACGAGGCGGGGTAACGGAAGACCCGCAGTACGGAATGACAACAGTGGATCTCAACAATCTTGCGTATGCAGACGAACCATTCGTCCTAGCCAATGATGTGGCACAGGTTTTCTATGTGAAGGACATGTCTACCAAGCCAAGAAAAAGAAAAGATAAGGAAGCGAATGCATCGTACGATGAGCCAAAGCGGCACATAGTTCTTTCTGGGAAGAGAAACATCATGGGAGTGGATGACAAGACAGACAAGTCAGAAGATTATGAAAAGTTTGATGAAATTTCTCCATTCACAGTGAATATTGACCCGAGCATCCCGTTAAATGATGAAGATTTTCCATGGTTACGGTGCAAAGGGACACGCTGAAGAAAAAGTTTCACACCCAAAGATCTGGGATGTGATCGGCTTCACTATCATCACTTTCTTACATGTTTCACACCCAGAGGAATCTCTGTAATAGTTAGGGTAGTTATGTGTTTTGGTATTTGAAGCGAAGAAATTTTATGTGCAAACAAATTATTTCATGCCTTTACTGATTTTAAAGTTAAATTATTCACAAACTAGTGATTCACACTAATTTCAAATAATTCAAAATTTAAACTTTTCAAATTTAAAAACTACGGGCACTAACAGAAAGTTTGTAATTTTTGTACCTAAAGCAAAAATATTCACAAAGAAACTCTAAATACAGAAAAAACAACACAAAAATAAATAAAGCAAAAAAAAGCCCGCCTACTAGGCGTAACACTTGCATACGACTAGAAACCCAACCTCTGTTGGGCGGGATGCAGAGCCCGCAAAGGCCAAGTGGGCCAACAGGCAACAAAGAACACGTAGGCCCAGTGGGCCTGCTTTGGAGAGGAGCTCGAGAGAGCGACCGCACGAGGTTTATAAACCAGTGTGGTGGCCCCTCGGCTAGCGAGGTGGGACTAAACTTGCCGCATCAAGACCTGCCCTAGCGCACCCCTTTAGTACCGGGTGGTGGCACAAACCGTACTAAAGCTAAAGGGGTCGCTTCCGCTGCTTGGCTGGCCAAAACAGACCTTTAGTACCGGTTGGTGGCTCCAACCGGTACTAAAATGCCTTCTATATATACAACACTTGAAAAATTTCATTCTCCTCTGTTTCTTCCTCTGTTTCCCCATTGAACCGCCCTTGATCGATCGACGCCGTCACCGACCCGTCGCCGTCGCCGCCCCCGTCCCCTGTCGCCGCCATCCCGTCCCGTCGCCGCCCTCGTCTCCGTCGCCGCCGGCCCTTCCCGTCGGGCCGTCACTGCGTCGCCGCCCAGCACACGCCCGCCCGTCGCTGCCCCGACCGTCGCCTCACCGTCGCCGTCGCCCGCTGTGAGCTCTCCTCCTCTAACCCCTCTCCCTCGCCCCAGCGGCCACCATGGCGCCGCCCTCCCGAGCCCATACACACACACACAAGCATGATGAACACACACACATACACGTATATATTTAATTAGTTTAGATTTTGTATGTTTAATTAGTTTAGATTTTTAGATTATTGTTTTTCACTAGTATATATGTATGAATGCATGTTAGATGGATATAATTAGTGTTTAATTAGTATGGAATTTTTATATAATGTTGTTTTCTGTTTTTAATGGATGTATAGAAATTGTTTTTATGTTTTTAGTGTTAGATGCTTAATTAGTATGAAATAGTATATAGATTTTTGAAATAGTAGAAATGTTATAAATTTTAGTTATCAAAATCCAATCATTAAAAAAATATTATTTTTTGCGGGCATATAGCTAGTATTTGTTATCGACGATGCCCGGCCCGCATCCTCGTCGTCGACCCGTCCGCGATGACGTCCAGCCGGCCCATGTCCGGGACTGGGCTCCGTCGGGCTGGCACTGGGAGGTACTGCCTGGAGGGGCGCGCCGCTTGATGAGGAACCCGGCCCCGGGTCCTGTCGTCGACCCTGATCTCGTTTGGTGGCGTTAGCGTGGGCCAGTCTCGGTGCGAAGGACCCGGCCCGCGGAGGAGGTACTTCGCCGTGTCGAGGAGGAGGACGAGCACGTCCATCGCTACATGGTTGCGTTAGAGGCGGCAGGTTCTCCAATACCGGCAGTATCTTGAGGATCTCACATCAGCTATGATCCTGTGAGGGTTCCTTCTCTTTGGGTGTCCACCGCCATGCGCGCAGGAACCACGAGTGTCCTAGATTCTTCTGTAGTATTCGATCTTTAATTAGCTAGCCAGTGATGTACTATTAAATATTATATATTATTCGAGACGATGTATTCGAGATTGTATCTATTATTCTAGACAAATATTGAGATTATATCTATTATTCGAGATGATGTAATTTGAATACTAAATTGTTTTATATTTCTTTTGAATTAGTTAAATAAAAGCTATGGCAGACAATACCGACAGAGAGGAGAACAGACCATGTTCGATATGATACGCGAGCCGATGATAATCAGAATGAAGAAGATTATGACGGCTCAATTTCTAAACAACACGGAGAGGGTGATATGATATTCGATCGCGACGACCGAATTGATGAAGTCATGAACTACGATTATGGCGATGACGAAGAACATGTTGATCCTGAAACAACAAAGACCGGCGAGGTATATATTTATATAAGCAGGTTTCGGTGATCATCACATGTTTTAAATGACTTGAAGATATATTAACGAATCGATCTTTGTTCTTTCAGCCATCCGGTCGAGCAAATCTTCAGGCAAAAGGACGAAACGAGGCCCGAACAAAAGTTGAAGGAGGCGTAAAGTACAATATCGAGGCGATCAGACCTAATGGCGAACCATTAGTGCCTAAGAAGATTGCGGACAAGTTCATTCGTCGGTCACGGAGTTCTTGTGAAGGACCAACTCCGATCTCCCTTCAAGAATGGAGAGAGCCAGGCAAAGGCAAAGGACAAAAGGCAAAGAGGGCGCTGCTCCACGTCCAAATGTTACTTTTGTCGACAAGAATCAAAAGATCTGCTTTGGGATACTCTCATGGAACATTTCACCCTACCGATCATTTCACGAAGCAGATGTGCAGAAAGTCAAGGACGCTGCTCTTAGGAAGATGGCGGTTGCATTCAAGAACCACAAGAATCGTGAATGGGACAAATCGTCAAGGGAGGAAGGAAGACTCCAGATTCGAGGGAACACTAGAGAACCAACGTGCTCATTGGGACGATTTCGTGAAATTCAAGGATTCAGAATTAGCTAAGGAACGGTCGAGAATAAACAAGAAGAATGCGAAAAAAGGATAAGTTCCATAAGCTGGGGCCAGGTGGCTATCGGTTGCAATGCCCAAGTGGGATAAGTCGAGAAAGAGATGGAGGATGCAGGTGTCACTCCGGTTACTAAGAGCTGGCCCCAGTGCAGGACTTGGTTCTATGCGCATGGGGGAGTTGGACCGAAGACAGTGAAGTTTCGACGAAGGCATGTCTGAACGGAGCCGACGATGCGATACTTGTTGCAATAGAAGAGGCACGATCGGGGTGTTCCAGCCCAACAAAGAGAACGACGAGCTTCTGGCGTGCCACGGGAAATCCTGAACACCGGGAAGAACACGAGGCAAGGGCGCTATTCCGTGGTATGAAGGGTTTTCAGTGGAACAACGACTACAGAAACCCGTGCGAGAAAGAAGATTGCGGAGGAGAAGAAGAGGAAGATGGAGGAGGAGCAGAGGAAGCGGGACTATGAACGCCTTCAAGGCCTAGAAGCAAGTCAAGCGGAATTGGCAGTCAAATTCCAGCGGCAGCAGGAGCAGATCGACTCACTTAGCCAGCAAAGGGGGTCTCAGCAGCTGCAGCAGCTAGCGGATGATCCAGCATTGGATAGCACCGCCCCATCCATGCAGAGAAGCAGCGTGGATTCCGCCCAGACGACGCAATGCTGGGTAGATACCCCGTGGATGACATCACGGAGAACACTAGCTGCGAGCTACACGTCAAAATGAAGAACATATCCATGAAGGTGGCGGACGGAGAAGCTTTTCCAGATTACCCCCAAAGCAACCTACCATTGCATCCCGATTCCAGAGGGCTATGCTCGTGTCATGGTTGACGAGGTGGTGCAGCCATATTCGGGGCTAGAGCTTGACATTCCTGGAGGTGAGGACGAGCGCTTTCTCGGAGACGCCAACCATCGTATCATCCTATGGAAAAAGGATTGCATCATCTTTCGAAGGCCACCGACACCGCGTCATCTGACTCCTCGTCAAGTCCGCCACCGAGTCAGCAGTCTCCGCTCCTGCAAGTCCACCAAGTCCGGCAAAGTGTCAGCCACTCCTACTCCAAGTCCGGCAAAGTGTCGAGCCACCTCCTCCTCCAAGTCCGCCACAGCGTCGACGTCCACTCCTCCTCCAAGTCCGGCACAACCTCAGACCACTCCTCCTCCAAGTCCGGCACATCTTGAGCGGCCCTCCTCCTCGTCCAACTCAGCCCGTCAGTCGGCGTCTCCGCCGCCTCAGCAATCGCAGAAGAGACACCCCGCAGCTATGGTGCGTAGCGGTACGAGTCAAGGTAGTACAGGAAGTACAGGCGGAGGCAAGCGATATAAATATGGTCCAAGCCTCACGCCTCTTCCGCAGAGGTCTTATGACAGGTCCAAGGAGGAAATCGCAGCCATATCGAAGTCCGAGGTGGAAGCCCATTTTGCACCGAAACCGCCACCGCCGCCAAGGGAGAAAGTGCCTAAGGAAACGATTGACCACTTCATTCAGTATGGCTCAACCACCAGCTCCCAAGCCTGTTGACACAGACTATGAGCGCCACATCGGGAAGTTAAATCGAGCACGCCTCGTAAGGAGGCGAGCTCGGGATCGAGCAAACAAGAAGCAGCTGTCAAAAATGCGGAAAACCATTCCCTAGCTGGGAGAACAGGCGGCGAATCGATCCCTAAGCTTGTTGTGCCAACAACACGTGATGAAGACTGTGCCAATAATATTATTGTGGGCAAACAGTTTACGTTCTGAGGTGGGCAATGTGGTAATAACGGAGGACCATATAATGCAGGCTGAAGTTCTCAAAATCACTGTTTGACAACTCCTCGAGATCGAGCCCATGCCTGTGCTTAGAGAGGATGAAATAAAACGGAAATATGTCCGGGCCAACCTTTGGTCCATCCAGACAAGGTCAAGAACCTCCCAACGAGAATGTATGAATTGCATCAATGGTACATGAACATTACCAAGATTTCGATCGAGTGTCCTTCATGGTGAATGTCAAGGAGGAGCATTACTTCCATGAGAAAGCTTTGTCCGTTGAGTATTCTGAACTGTTTCAGTTACACAATCAAGGCGCACTCGACGAATCTATCGCCGGGTTGCTATTGTCTGTAAGTGATTTCTTTCTGTAATTTAAGTCTCAAGCTAGCTGTACTGATCCTTTTGATCAATCATTACCTGTAATTATCCTCACTATATTCTTTTCTGTGGTATTATATGCAGGATGAAGATATATGAAATGAGAAAAGGTGGACGCTTTGGCATCGGGTTCATTGACCCAAACACCGTTAATGAATACACATGGCAAATAAATGCACATCATCAAAAGGCCGTGGAGGACAACATGCTAGAGTTCTTGAAGCGCCTCAAATACAATGAAGATATACTACTTCCTTACAACTTCCAGTGAGTCACACTGTCTTGTACTACAAATTCTCTGTTTTTGCCTACTAGCTAGCTACATGTTTTTGCTTTACATATGCCCGCTTAATTAAGACATGCAAACGTGTGTGCATGCAGAATTCACTGGGTCTTGTGTATCATTAAAGTTGGCCTTGAACAGTTGAAATACTGGACTCACTACTCAAAGAAAAAACTGACTATAACATCATGTTTGGGATAGTCAACAGGTAATTTCAATCATTATTAACTATATATCTCGGCCTATTTAGTTTGTCATTTTTCATGATATGAACTATATTTAATAACCCCTTTATTCATTTTCATTGTCGGCGGGCAGGGCTTGGGCAAGGTTCATCAGCGTCACGGAAGGCGAATGGAAACAAAAGCTTAAATGGTTTCGACCCAAGGTAAGTAATTAAGTAGTACTAGCTAGCTAGCTAGCTGCCATCTCTTTAATTATAATGCTTGATTAATTATTATCTGATCAAATTCCATTCTCGTAAAGGCCCTGAAGCAGGCGCAGGGGACTGATCTGTGTGCATTCTGCGTTTGCGAGAACATTCGCATGATGGCGTCCGAAAGGAGCAGATCTCAAAGACAGGAATGGGTACGCTTGTCAAAACACTATTCATAATTTTTACACCATTATCGATATCTAGTCACACAACTAATACACATGCATATTGATCTCCTTCTTAACAGTTCACAGAGGTGCGGGAGAAGCTCGTAGAAGCACTTCAAGAGGAAATAGCGGGATATATATATATATATATATATATATATATATATATATATATATATATATATATATATATATATATATATATATATATATATATATATATATATATATATATATATATATATATATACATACAATGTGTAGTATTGTAAAATACCAACAAATCGAAATAGAATTAAATTGATAACACAAATTTAATTGAAAAATAAAAAATAAAACAAAAACCCACAAACATTTAGTACCGGTTGGTGTTACCAACCGGTACTAAAAGGCTCCCGGCCCCCGGAGCTGGCTCGTGCCACGTGGTTGGCCTTTAGCACCGGTTCGTGCTGAACCGGTACTAAAGGGGGGCCTTTAGTGACCACACTTTACTGCCAGTTGTGGAACCGACACTAAAGGGCCTTACGGACCAGTGCTATTGCCCGGTTCTGCACTAGTGTTTGCACAAATTGCTCCGGTTCTCTTGCATTGATCAACAGATGGTTACGGTTTCCTGACCATGGACATTGGATGTCGTGGATAACGGGATCACATCATTTGGAGAATGATGTGATGGACAAGACCTAATCCTAAGCCTAGCACAAAGATCGTAGTTCATATGCTAAAGCTTTTCTAATGTCAAGTATCATTTCCTTAGACCATGAGATTGTGCAACTCCCGGATGCCGTAGGAATGCTTTGGGTGTACCAAATGTCACAACGTAACTGGGTGGCTATAAAGGTGCACTACAGGTATCTCCGAAAGTGTCTGTTGGGTTGGCACGAATCGAGACTGGGATTTGTCACTCCGAGTAAACGGAAAGGTATCTCTGGGCCCACTCGGTAGGACATCATCGTAATGTGCACAATATGACCAAGGGGTTGATCACGGGATGATGTGTTATGGAACGAGTAAAGAGACTTGCCGGTAACGAGATTGAACAACGTATCGGCATACCGACGATCGAATCTCGGGCAGTACAATACCGCTAGACAAAGGAAATTGTATACGGGATCGATTGAGTCCTTGACATCGTGGTTCATCCGATGAGATCATCGTGGAACATGTGGGAGCCAACATGGGCATCCAGATCCCGCTGTTGGTTATTGACCAGAGAACGTCTCGGCCATGTCTGCATGATTCCCGAACCCGTAGGGTCTACACACTTAAGGTTCGATGACGCTAGGGTAATAAAGGAAGTTTGTATGTGGTTAACGAATGTTGTTCGGAGTCCCGGATGAGATCCCGGACGTCACGAGGAGTTCCGGAATGGTCCGGAGGTAAAGATTTATATATGGGAAGTCCTGTTTTGGTCACCGAAAAGTTTGGGTTTATCGGTAACGTCTCGGGACCACTGGGAGGTCGAGGTCCACCAAATGGGGCCACCAGCCCCGGAGGGCTGCATGGGCCAAGTGTGGGAGGGGACCAGCCCCAGGTGGGCTGGTGCACCCCCCCACAAGGGCCCAAGGCGCCTAGGGTTTGGGGAGGGGGCGCCCCACCTAGCTTGGGGGGTAAGTTTCCCCCTCTCCCCCCCTTGGCCGCCACCCATAGATGGGATTGGGGCTGCCGCACCCCTTGGGGTGGAAACCCTAGAGGGGGCGCACCCCCCTCCCTCTCGCCTATATATAGTTGAGGTCTTGAGGGCTGCCAACACATGAGTTTCACCTCTCCCTGGCGCAGCCCTACCTCTCTCCCTTCTCCTCTCCCGCGGTGATTGGCGAAGCCCTGCAGGATTGCCACGCTCCTCCATCACCACCAAGCCGTTGTGCTGCTGCTGGACGAAGTCTTCCTCAACCTCTCCCTCTCTCCTTGCTGGATCAAGGCGTGGGACGCGTCACCGGCTGTACGTGTGTTGAGCGCGGAGGTGCTGTCCGTTCGGCACTAGGATCTCCGGTGATTTGTATCACGACGAGTACGACTCCTTCAACCCCGTTCTCTTGAACGCTTCCGCTTAGCGATCTACAAGGGTATGTAGATGCACTCTCCTTCCCCTTGTTGCTGGTTTCTCCTTAGATAGATCTTGGTGACACGTAGGAAAATTTTGAATTTCTGCTACGTTCCCCAACAGTGGCATCATGAGCTAGGTCTATTGCGTAGATTCTTTGCACGAGTAGAACACAAAGTAGTTGTGGGCGTTGATGATGTTCAATATGCTTACCGTTACTAGTCCAATCTTGTTTCGACGGTATTGTGGGATGAAGCGGCCCGGACCGACCTTACACGTACTCTTACGTGAGACGGGTTCCACCGACTGACATGCACTTGGTGCATAAGGTGGCTAGCGGTGCCGCCTCCCACTTTAGTCGGAACGGATTCGATGAAAAGGGTCCTTATGAAGGGTAAATAGCAATTGGCATATCACGTTGTGCTTTTGCGTAGGTAAGAAACGTTCTTGCTAGAAACCCATAGCAGCCACGTAAAACATGCAAACAACAATTAGAGAACGTCTAACTTGTTTTTGCAGGGTATGCTATGTGATGTGATATGGCCAAGAAGAATGTGATGAATGATATGTGATGTATGAGATTGATCATGTTCTTGTAATAGGAATCACGACTTGCATGTCGATGAGTATGACAACCGGCAGGAGCCATAGGAGTTGTCTTTATTTATTGTATGACCTGCGTGTCATTGAACAACGCCATGTAATTACTTTACTTTATTGCTAACCGGTAGCCATAGTAGTAGAAGTAATAAGTTGGCGAGACAACTTCATGGAGACACGATGATGGAGATCATGATGATGGAAATCATGGTGTCATGCCGGTGACGATGATGATCATGGAGCCCCAAAGATGGAGATCAAAAGGAGCAAAATGATAATGGCCATATCATGTCACTATTTGATTGCATGTGATGTTTATCATGTTTATGCATCTTATTTGCTTAGAACGACGGTAGTAAATAAGATGATCCCTCATTAAAATTTCAAGAAAGTGTTCCCCCTAACTGTGCACCATTGCGAAAGTTCGTCATTTCGAAGCACCACGTGATGATCGGGTGTGATAGATTCTTACGTTCACATACAATGGGTGTAAGCCAGATTTACACATGCGAAACACTTAGGTTAACTTGACGAGCCTAGCATGTACAGACATGGCCTCGGAACACAAGAGACCGAAAGGTCGAGCATGAGTCGTATGGAGGATACGATCAACATGGACATGTTCACCGATGATGACTAGTCCGTCTCACGTGATGATCGGACACAGCCCAGTTGACTCGGATCATGTAATCACTTAGATGACTAGAGGGATGTCTATCTGAGTGGGAGTTCATGAGATGAACTTAATTATCCTGAACATAGTCAAAAGATCTTTGCAAATTATGTCGTAAGCTCGCGCTTTAGTTCCACTCTTTAGATATGTTCCTAGAGAAAATATAGTTGAAAGTTGACGATGGCGATTATGCGGACAGAATAAAGCTTATGTCCTTAATGCACCGCCAGGTGTGTGAACCCCAAACGTTGTCTCGTGGATGTTGCGAACATCAGACATACACGTTTTGATAACTACGTGATAGTTCAGTTAAACGGTTTAGAGTTGAGGCACCAAGGACGTTTTTCGAAACGTCGCGGAACATATGAGATGTTTCGAGGGCTGAAATTGGGATTTCAGGCTCGTGCCGACGTCAAGAGGTATAAGACCTCCGACGATTTTCTTAGCCTGCAAACTAAGGGAAAAAAGCTCAATCGTTGAGCTTGTGCTCAGATTGTCTGAGTGCAACAATCACTTGTATCAAGTGGGAGTTGATCTTCCAGAGATAGTGATATTTCTCCAAAGTCATTTCCACCAAGCTGCTAGAGCTTCGTGATGAACTATAACAAATCAGGGATAGATATGATGATCCTTGAGATATTCGCGATGTTTGACATCGCGAAAGTAGGAATCAAGAAGGAGCATCAATTGTTGATGGTTGGTGAAACCACTAGTTTCAAGAAGGGCAAGGGCAAGAAGGGATACTTCATGAAACAGCAAATCAGTTGCTGCTCTAATGAAGAAACCCAAGGTTGAACCCAAACCCGAGACTAAGTGCTTCTGTAATAAGGGGAACAGCCACTGGAGTAGAATTACCCTAGATACTTGGTAGATGAAAAGGCTGGCAAGGTCGATAGAAGTATATTGGATATACATTAAGTTATTGTGTACTTTACTAGTACTCCTAGTAGCACCAGGGTATTAGATATCGGTTCGGTTGCTAAGTGTTAGTAACTCGAAATAAAAGGCTACGGAATAAACAGAGACTAGCTAAAGGTGAGCTGACGATATGTGTCTGAAGTGTTTCCAAGTTTGATGTGATCAAACATCGCACGCTCCCTCTACCATCAAGATTTGTATTAAACCAGAATAATTGTCATTTGGTGTTTGCGTTGAGCATAGACATGATTGGATTATGTCTATCGCAATACGGTTTTCCATTTAAGGAGAATAATGGTTACTCTATTTATTTGAATAATACCTTCAATGGTCTTGCACCTAAAGGAATGGTTTATTGAATCTCGATCGTAGTGATACACATGTTCATGCCAAAAGATAGACGATAGTAATGATAGTACCACTTATTTGTGGCACTGCCATGTAATGTTGGGGAACGTAGCAGAAATTCAAAATTTTCCTACGTGTCACCAAGATCTATCTATAGAGAAACTAGCAACGAGGGGAAGGAGAGTGCATCTACATACCCTTGTAGATCGCTAAGCGGAAGCGTTCAAGAGAACGGGGTTGAAGGAGTCGTACTCGTCGTGATCCAAATCACCGGAGATCCTAGTGCCGAACGGACGGCACCTCCGCGTTCAACACACGTACAGCCGGTGGCGTCTCCCATGCCTTGATCCAGCAAGGAGAGAGGAGAGGTTGAGGAAGACTCCATCCAGCAGCAACACAACGGCATGGTGGTGATGGAGGCGTGGCAATCCCGCAGGCTTCGCCAAGCACCAAGGGAGAGGAGGAGGAGGAGAGGCGGGGCTGCACCAAGAGGAGAGAACTCATGTGTGTTGGGCAGCCCAAAACCTCAAGTATATATAGGGGAAAGGGGCTGCGCCCCTTTAGGGTTTCCCACCCCAAGGGGTGCGGCCAGCCCTAGATGGGACTTGGGGCGGCCAAGAGGGGAGGAGTGCCTCCCAAGTCAAGTGGAGGCCCTCCCCTAGGGTTTCCCCCTCCCATGCGCATGGGCCTTGGGGGCTGGTGCCCCTGGCCCATTAAGGCTAGGGCGCCCCTTACAGCCCATGCTACTGTATTGGACGTGGTGGAACAATTTCCGGACCTCCGGACCCCTCCGAATCCTCCGAACCTTCCGAAGCTTCCGGTACAATACCAAAAAACCCGAACTTTTCCTAACCCAACAACAACTTTACATATATAAATCTTTACCTCCGGACCATTCCGGAACTCCTCGTGACGTCCGGGATCTCATCCGGGACTCCGAACAACATTCGGTAACCACATACAAACTTCCTTTATAACCCTAGCGTCATCGAACCTTAAGTGTGTAGACCCTACGGGTTCGGGAGACATGTAGACATGACCGAGACGTTCTCCGGTCAATAACCAACAGCGGGATCTGGATACCCATGTTGGATCCCACATGTTCCACGATGATCTCATCGGATGAACCATGATGTCAAGGACTCAATCGATCCCGTATACAATTCCCTTTGTCTAGCGGTATTATACTTGCCCGAGATTCGATCGTCGGTATACCGATACCTTGTTCAATCTCGTTACCGGCAAGTCTCTTTTCTCGTTCCGTAACACATCATCCCGTGATCAACCCCTTGGTCACATTGTGCACATTATGATGATGTCCTACCGAGTGGGCCCAGAGATACCTCTCCGTTAACGGAGTGACAAATCCCGCCTCGATTCGTGCCAACCCAATGACACTTTCGGAGATACCTGTAATGCACCTTTATAGCCACCCAGTTCGTTGTGACGTTTGGTACACCCAAAGCATTCCTACGGTATCCGGGAGTTGCACAATCTCATGGTCTAAGGAAATGATACTTGACATTAGAAAAGCTTTAGCATACGAACTATGATCTTTGTGCTAGGCTTAGGATTGGGTCTTGTCCATCACATCATTCTACTAATGATGTGATCCCATTATCAATGACATCCAATGTCCATGGTTAGGAAACCGTAACCATCTATTGATCAACGAGCTAGCCAATAGAGGCTTGCTAGGGACATGGTGTTGTCTATGTATCCACACATGTATTTGAGTTTCCTATCAATACAATTATAGCATGGATAATAAACGATTATCATGAACAAGGAAATATAATAATAACTAATTTATTATTGCCTCTAGGGCATATTTCCAACAGTCTCCCACTTGCACTAGAGTCAATAATCTAGTTCACATCGTCATGTGATTAACACTGATAGGTCACATCGCCATGTGACCAACACCCAAAGAGTTTACTAGTGTCTGTAAACTAGTTCACATCATCATGTGATTTAGACTCAATGAGTTCTGAGGTTTGATCATGTTTTGCTTGTGAGAGAGGTTTTAGTCAACGGGTTTTAGTCAACGTGTCTGAACATTTCAGATCCGTGTGTGCTTTGCAAATTTCTAGGTCATATTATAAATGCTGCTTCCACGCTCCACTTGAAGCTATTCCAAATGGTTGCTCCACTATACGTATCCGGTTTGCTACTCAGAGTCACTCGGATAGGTGTTAAAGCTTGCATCGACGTAACCCTTTACGCCGAACTCTTTATCACCTCCATAATCGAGAAACATGTCCTTATTTACTCCAAGGACAATTTTGACCGCTGTCCAATGATCCATTCCTGGATCATTCTTGTACCCCTTGACTGACTCATGGCAGGCACACTTCCGGTGCGGTACACAGCATAGCATACTATAGAGCCTATGTCTGAAGCATAGGGGACGACCTTCGTCCTTTCTCTCTTTTCTGCCGTGGTCGAGCTTTTAACTCTTAACTCCATACCTTACAACTCAGGCAAGAACTCCTTCTTTGACTGATCCATCTTGAACACTTTCAAGATTATGTCAAGGTATGTGCTCATTTGAAAGTACTATTGAGCGTTTTTGATCTATCCTCATAGATCTTGATGCTCAATGTTCAAGTAGCTTAATCCAGGTTTTCACTTGAAAACACTTTTCAAATAACCCTATATGCTTTCCAGAAATTCTACATCATTTCTGATCATCAATATGTCAACAACATATACTCATCAGAAATTCTATAGTGCTCCCACTCACTTCTTTGGAAATACAAGTTTCTCATAAACTTTGTATAAACCCAAAATCTTTGATCATCTCATCAAAGCGCACATTCCAACTCCGAGATGCTTACTCCAGTCCTTAGAAAGGATCGCTGGAGCCAGCATACCTTTTAGCATCCTTAGGATCGACAAAACTTTCTGATTGTATCACATACAACCTTTCCTTACGACAACTGGTAAGGAAACTCATTTTGACATCCATCTGCCAGATTTCATAAATCCAGCTTATGCTAACATGATTCCGACGGACTTAAGCATCGCTACGGATGAGAAAATCTCATCGTAGTCAACTCCTTGAACTTGTGAAAAACTCTTCGCCACAAGTCGAGCTTCATAGACGGTGATATTACCGTCCACGTCCGTCTTCTTCTTAAAGATCCATTCATCTCAATGGCTTGCCGATCATCGGGCAAGTCCACCAAAGTCCATGCTTTGTTCTGATACATGGACCCTATCTCGGATTTCATGGCTTCTAACCATTTGTCGGAATTTGGGCCCACCATCGCTTCTCCATAGCTCGTAGGTTCATTGTTGTCTAGCAACATGACCTTCAAGACAGGATTATGCGTACCACTCTGAAGTAGTATGCATCCTTGTCACCCTACGAGGTACGTTAGTGACTTGATCCAAAACTTCATGATCACTATCATAAGCTTCTACTTCAATTGGTGTAGGTGCCACAGGAACAACTTCCTGTGTCCTGCTACACACTAGTTGAAGTGACGGTTCAATAACCTCATCAAGTCTTCACCATCCTCCCACTCAATCCTTTCGAGAGAAACTTTTCCTCGAGAAAGGACCCGTTTGTAGAAACAATTACTTTTGCTTCCGGGTCTGAGATAGGAGGTATACCCAACTGTTTTGGGTGTCCTATGAAGATGCATTTTATCCGCTTTGGGTTCGAGCTTATCACGATGAAACTGTTCACATAAGCATCGCAGCCCCAAACTTTCAAGAAATGACAGCTTAGGTTTCTCTAAACCATAGTTCTCACGGTGTCATCTCAACGGAATTACGTGGTGCCCTATTAAAGTGAGTGCGGGTGTCTCTAATGCCTAACCCATGAATGATAGTGGTAATTCGATAAGAGATATCATGGTACGCACTATATCCAATAGAGTGCAACTATGATGTTCGGACACACCATCACACTATGGTGTTCCAGGCGGTATTAATTGTGAAACAATTTGCACAATGTCTTAATTGTGTGCCAAAACTCGTAACTCAGATATTCATCTCTATGATCATATCATAGACATTCTATCCTCTTGTCACGATGATCTTCAACTTCACTCTGAAATTACTTGAACCATTCAATAATTCAGACTTGTGCTTCATCAAGTAAATATACTCAACATCTACTCGAATCATCTGTGAAGTCAGAACATAACGATATTCACTGCATGCCTCAGCACTCATTGGACTGCACACATCAAAATGTGTTACTTCCAACAAGTTGCTATCTTGTTCCATCTTACTGAAACCGAGGCTTTTCAGTCATCTTGCCCATGTGGTATGTTTTGCATATCTCAAGTGATTCAAAATCAAGTGAGTCCAAACGATCCATCTCCATGGAGTTTCATCATGCGTATACACCAATAGACATGGTTTGCATGTCTCAAACTTTTCAAAAATGAGTGAGTCCAAAGATCCATCAACATGGAGCTACTTCATGCGTTTAATACCAATATGACTTACATGGCAGTGCCACAAGTAAGTGGTACTATCATTACTATCTTATATCTTTTGGCATGAAAATGTGTATCACTACAATCGAGATTCAATAAACCATTCATTTTGGTGCAAGACCATCGAAGGTATTATTCAAATAGAGTAACCATTATTCTCCTTAAATGAATAACCGTATTGCGATAGACATAATCCAATCATGTCTATGCTCAACGCAAACACCAAATGATAATTATTTAGGTTTAATACTAATCTTGATGGTAGAGGGAGCGTGCGATGTTTGATCAAATCAAACTTGGAAAACACTTCCAACACATATCGTCAGCTCACCTTTAGCTAGTCTCCGTTTATTCCGTAGCTCTTTTATTTCGAGTTACTAACACTTAGCAACCGAACCGGTATCTTAATACCCTGGTGCTACTGGGAGTACTAGCAAAGTACACATTAACATAACGTATATCCAATATACTTCTATCGACCTTGCCAGCCTTCTCATCTACCAAGTATCTAGGGTGGTTCTGCTCCAGTGTCTGTTCCCCTTATTACAGAAGCACTTAGTCTCGGGTTTGGGTTCAACCTTGGGTTTCTTCACTAGAGCAGCAACTGATTTGCCGTTTCATGAAGTGTCCCTTCTTGCCCTTGCCCTTCTTGAAACTAGTGCTTTCACCAACCATCAACAATTGATGCTCCTTCTTGACTTCTACTTTCGCGGTGTCAAACATCGCGAACACTTCAAGGATCATCATATCTATCCCTGATATGTTATAGTTCTGAAGGAAATATGCCCTAGAGGCAATAATAAAGTTATTATTTATTTCCTTATATCATGATAAATGTTTATTATTCATGCTAGAATTGTATTATCCGGAAACATAATACATGTGTGAATACATAGACAAGCAGATAGTCACTAGTATGCCTCTACAAGACTAGCTCATTGATCAAGATGGTTATGTTTCCTAACCATAGACATGTGTTGTCATTTGATTAATGGGATCACATCATTAGGAGAATGATGTGATTGACATGACCCATTTCGTTAGCTTAGCACTTGATCGCTTAGTATGTTGCTTATGCTTTCTTCATGACTTATACAAAGTTCCTGCAACTATGAGATTATGCAACTCCGTTTACGGAGGAACACTTTGTGTGCTACCAAACGTCACAACGTAATCGGGTGATTATAAAGGTACTCTACAGGTGTCTCCAAAAGTATATGTTGAGTTGGCATGAATCGAGATTAGGTTTTGTCACTCCGATTGTCGGAGAGGTATCTCTGGGCCTTCTCGGTAATACACATCACATAAGCCTTGCAAGCATTGCAACTAATGAGTTAGTTGTGAGATGATGTATTACGGAACGAGTAAAGACACTTACCGTAACGAGATTGAACTAGGTATTGGATACCGACGATCGAATCTCGGGTAAGTAACATACCGATGACAAAGGGAACAACGATATCGTTATGCGGTTTGACCGATAAAGATCTTCAGAGAATATGTAGGAACCAATATGGGCATCCAGGTTCCGCTATTGGTTATTGACCGAGAATGGTTCTAGGTCATGTCTACATAGTTCTCGAACCCGTAGGGTCCGCACGCTAACGCTTCGATGACAGTTCATTATGAGTTTATAAGTATTGATGTACCAAGGTTGTTCGAGTCCCGGATGTGATCACGCACATGACGAGGAGTCTCAAATGGTCGAGACATAAAGATTGATATATTGAAGCCTATGTTTGGACTTCGGAAGGTTCGGATGAAAACAGGAAGTTATCGGAACACCGGGGTTACTGGAACCCCGGGAGGTCTATGGGCCTTGATGGGCCATAAGAGAGAAGAGGAAGGGCCGCCCAGGCAGGCCGCGCCCCCTCCCCTCTAGTCCGAATAGGACAGGAGAGGGGGCAGCCCCTTCCCTCTTCCCCTCCTCCAATCCTAATCCAACTAGGAAGGGGGAGTCCTACTCGGTGGGAGTAGGACTCCTCCAGCGCCTCCCCCTAGGGCTGGCCGCACCCCTCTTGGCTCCTTTATATACGGGGCAGGGGCACCCCATGACACACAAGTTGATCTACGGATCGTTCCTTAGCCGTGTGCGGTGCCCCTTCCACCATATTCCACTTCGTCATATCGTCATGAGCTTAGGCGAAGCCCTGCGCCGGAGAAGTCATATCATCGCGGAGCTTAGGCGAAGCCCTGCGTCGGTGGAGCATCATCATCGTCACCACGCCGTCGTCTTGTGAAACTCATCCCGACACTTTGCTGGATCGGAGTCCGGGGATCGTCATCGAGCTGAACGTGTGCAGAACTCGGAGGTGCCGTACGTTCGGTTCTTGGATCGGTCGGATCATGAAGACGTACGACTACATCAACCGCGTTGTTATAACGCTTCCGCTTTCGGTCTCACGAGGGCGTGGACGGACACTCTCCCTCTCGTTGCTATGCCATCACCATGGTCTTGCGTGTTCGTAGGAAATTTTTTGAAATTACTACGTTCCCCAACAGTGGCATCCGAGCCTGGTTTTATGCGTTGATGTCATATGCACGAGTAGAACACAAGTGAGTTGTGGGCGATATAAGTCAAACTGCTTACCAGCATGTCATATTTTGGTTCAGCGGTATTGTGAGATGAAGCGGCCCGGACCGACATTACGCGTACGCTTACACGAGACTGGTTTCACCGCTCCGAGCACTAGTTGCTTAAAGGTGACCGGCGGTGTCTGCTCTCTCACTTTAGTTGAACCGAGTGTGGCTACGCCCGGTCCTTGCGAAGGTTAAAACAGCACCAACTTGACAAACTATCGTTGTGGTTTTGATGCGTGGTAAGAACGGTTCTTGCTCAGCCCGTAGCAGCCACGTAAAACTTGCAACAACAAAGTAGAGGACGTCTAACTTGTTTTTGCAGGGCATGTTGTGATGTGATGTGGTCAAGACATGATGCTATATTTATTGTATGAGATGATCATGTTTTGTAACCGAGTTATCGGCAACTGGCAGGAGCCATATGGTTGTCGCTTATTGTATGAAATGCAACGCCATGTAATTGCTTTACTTTATCACTAAGCAGTAGCGATAGTCGTAGAAGCAATAGTTGGCGAGACGACAACGATGCTACGATGGAGATCAAGGTGTCGCGCCGGTGACGATGGTGATCATGACGGTGCTTCGAGAGATGGAGATCACAAGCACAAGATGATGATGACCATATCATATCACTTATATTGATTGCATGTGATGTTTATCCTTTATGCATCTTATCTTTCTTTGATTGACGGTAGCATTATAAGATGATCTCTCACTAAAATTATCAAGAAGTGTTCTCCTGAGTATGCACCGTTGCTAAAAGTTCAGAGTACCCGCACACCACGTGATGATCGGGTGTGATAAGTTCTACGTCCATCTACAACGGGTGCAAGCCAGTTTTGCACACGCAGAATACTCAGGTTAAACTTGACGAGCCTAGCATATGCAGATATGGCCTCGAACACGGAGACCGAAGGTCGGCGTGAATCATATAGTAGATATGATCAACATAGTGATGTTCACCATTGAAACTACTCCATCTCACGTGATGATCGGACATGGTTTAGTTGATTTGGATCACGTAAACACTTAGATGACTAGAGAGATGTCTGCCTAAGTGGGAGTTTTTTAATATGATTAATTGAACTTAAATTTATCATGAACTTAGTACCGATAGTATTTTGCTTGTCTATGTTTACTGTAGATAGATGGCTCGTGCTGTTGTTCCGTTGAATTTTAATGCGTTCCTTGAGAAAGCAAAGTTGAAAGATGATGGTAGCAATTACACGGACTGGGTCCGTAATTTGAGGATTATCCTCATTGCTGCATGAAGAATTACGCCCCGGAAGCACCGCTGGGTGCCAGGCCTGCTGCAGAGCAACGCCGAAGTTGTGAACGTCTGGCGAGAAAAGCTGATGACTACTCTATAGTTCAGTGTGCCATGCTTTACGGCTTAGAACCGGGTCTTCAACGACGTTTTGAGCGTCATGGAGCATATGAGATGTTCCAGGAGTTGAAGTTAATATTTCAAGCAAATGCCCGGATTGAGAGATATGAAGTCTCCAATAAGTTCTATAGCTGCAAGATGGAGGAGAATAGTTACATCGGTGAGCACATACTCAAAATGTCCGGGTATAATAATCACTTAATTCAGCTGGGAGTTAATCTTCCGGATGATAGTGTCATTGACAGAATTCTCCAATCACGCCACCAAGCTACAAGAGCTTCGTGATGAACTATAATATGCAAGGGATGACTAAGACAATTCTGAGCTCTTCGCAATGCTAAAAGCATGGAGGTAGAAATCAAGAAAGAGCATCAAGTGTTGATGGTCAACAAGACCACTAGTTTTAAGAAAAAGGGTAAAGGGAAGAAGAAGGAAACTTCAAGAACAGCAAGAAAGTTGCTGCTCAAGAGAAGAAACCCAAGTCTGGACCTAAGCACTGAAATCGAGTGTTTTTACCGCAAGCGATCGACATTTGAAGCGGAACTGCCCCAAGTATTTGGCGGATAAGAAGGATGGCAAGGTGAACAAAGGTATATGTGATATACATGTTATTGATGTGTACCTTACTAGAGCTCGTAGTAGCACTGGGTATTTGATACTGGTTCTTGCTAATATTTGCAACTCAAACAGGGACTACGGAATAGACGAGCATCGGCAAAGGATGAGGTGACGATCTGGCGTGGGAAACGGTTCCAAAGTCAATGTGATCGCGGTCGGCACGCTACCTCTACATCTACCTTCGGGATTAGTTTTAGACCTAAATAATTGTTATTTGGTGCCAGCGTTGAGCATGAACATTATATCTGGATCTTGTTTGATGTGAGTCGGTTATTCATTTAAATCAGAGAATAATGGTTGTTCTATTTATATGAGTAATATCTTTTATGGTCATGCACCCTTGAAGAATGGTCTATTCTTGTTGAATCTCGACAGTAGTGATACACATATTCATAATGTCGAAGCCAAAAGATGCAGAGTTGATAATGATAGTGCAACTTATTTGTGGCACTGCCGTTTAGGTCATATCGGTGTAAAACGCATGAAGAAACTCCATACAGATGGACTTTTGGAATCACTTGATTATGAATCACTTGGTACTTGCGAACCGTGCCTCATGGGCAAGATGACTAAAACACCGTTCTCCGGTTGTATGGAGAGAGCAACAGATTTGTTGGAAATCATACATACAGATGTATGTCGTCCGATGAATGTTGAAGCTCGTGGCGGATATCATTATTTTCTCACCTTCACAGATGATTTAAGCCGATACGGGTATATCTACCTGATGAAGCATAAATCTGAAACATTTGAAAAGTTCAAAGAATTTCAGAGTGAAGTTGAAAATCATCGTAACAAGAAAATAAAGTTTCTACGATCTGATCGTGGAGGAGAATATTTGAGTTACGAGTTTGGTCTACATTTGAAGCAATGCGGAATAGTTTCGCAACTCACGCCACCGGGAACACCATAGCGTAATGGTGTGTCCGAACGTCGTAATCGTACTTTACTAGATATGGTGCGATCTATGATGTCTATTTCCGATTTACCGCTATCGTTTTGGGGTTATGCTTTAGAGACGGCCGCATTCACGTTAAAAAGGACACCGTCAAAATCCGTTGAGACGACGCCTTATGAACTATGGTTTAGCAAGAAACCAAAGTTGTCGTTTTTGAAAGTTTGGGGTTGCGATGCTTATGTGAAAAAACTTCAACCTGATAAGCTTGAACCCAAATCGGAAAAATGTGTCTTCATAGGATACCCAAAGGAGACAATTGGGTATACCTTCTATCACAGATCCGAAGGCAAGACATTCGTTGCTAAGAATGGATCCTTTCTAGAGAAGGAGTTTCTCTCGAAAGAAGTGAGTGCGAGGAAAGTGGAACTTGATGAGGTAATAGTACCAGCTCCCTTATTGGAAAGTAGTTCATCACAGAAATCGGTTTCTGTGACACCTGCACCAATTAGCGAGGAAGATAATGATAATGATCATGAAACTTCAGATCAAGTTGTCACTGAACTTCGTAGATCAACCAGAATAAAATCCGCACCAGAGTGGTACGGTAATCCTATTCTGGAAGTCATGCTACTAGATCATGCTGAACCTACGAACTATGATCAAAGCATATGGTTTTATACAGACTTTTGGAGAAGCCTGTATTTACAAGAAAGTGAGTGGGAGCTCTGTAGCATTTCTGATATTATATGTGGACGACATATTGTTGATTGGAAATGATATAGAATTTCTGGATAACATAAGAGGATACTTGAATAAAAGTTTTTCAATGAAAGACATCGGTGAAGCTGCTTACATATTGGGCATCAAGATCTATAGAGATAGATCAAGACGCTTAATTGGACTTTCACAAAGCACATACCTTGATAAAGTTTTGAAGAAGTTCAAAATGGATCAGGCAAAGAAAGGTTTTTTACCTGTATTACAAGGTGTAAGATTGAGTCAGACTCAATGCCCGACCACAGCAGAAGATAGAGAGAAAATGAAAAATGTTCCCTATGCTTCAGCCATAGGCTCTATCATGTATGCAATGCTGTGTACCAGACCTGACGTATGCTTAGCTGTAAGCTTGGCAGGAAGGTACCAAAGTAATCCAGGAGTGGATCACTGGACAGCGGTCAAGAACATCCTGAAATACCTGAAAAGGACTAAGGATATGTTTCTCGTATATGGAGGTGACAAAGAGCTAGTCGTAAATGGTTACGTCGATGCAAGCTTTGACACTGATCCGGACGATTCTAAATCGCAAACCGGATACGTATTTTTATTAAACGGTGGAGCTATCAGTTGGTGCAGTTCTAAACAAAGCGTCGTGGCGGGATCTACATGTGAAGCAGAGTACATAGCTGCTTCGGAAGCAGCAAATGAAGGAGTCTGGATGAAAGAGTTCATTTCCGATCTAGGTGTCATACCTAGTGCATCGGGACCAATGAAGATCTTCTGTGACAATACTGGTGCAATTGCCTTGGCAAAGGAATCCAGATTTCACAAGAGGACCAAGCATATCAAGAGACGCTTCAATTCCATTCGGGACCAAGTCCAAGTGGGAGACATAGAGATTTGCAAAATACATACGGATCTGAATGTTGCAGATCCGTTGACTAAGCCTCTTCCACGAGCAAAACATGATCAGCACCAAGACTCCATGGGTGTTAGAATCATTACTGTGTAATCTAGATTATTGACTCTAGTGCAAGTCGGAGACTGAAGGAAATATGCCCTAGAGGCAATAATAAAGTTATTATTTATTTCCTTATATCATGATAAATGTTTATTATTCATGCTAGAATTGTATTAACCGGAAACATAATACATGTGTGAATACATAGACAAACAGATAGTCACTAGTATGCCTCTACAAGACTAGCTCATTGATCAAGATGGTTATGTTTCCTAACCATAGACATGTGTTGTCATTTGATTAATGGGATCACATCATTAGGAGAATGATGTGATTGACATGACCCATTTCGTTAGCTTAGCACTTGATCGTTTAGTATGTTGCTTATGCTTTGTTCATGACTTATACAAAGTTCCTGCAACTATGAGATTATGCAACTCCGTTTACCGAGGAACACTTTGTGTGCTACCAAACGTCACAACGTAATCGGGTGATTATAAAGGTACTCTACAGGTGTCTCCAAAAGTATATGTCGAGTTGGCATGAATCGAGATTAGGTTTTGTCACTCCGATTGTCGGAGAGGTATCTCTGGCCTTCTCGGTAATACACATCACATAAGCCTTGCAAGCATTGCAACTAATGAGTTAGTTGTGAGATGATGTATTACGGAACGAGTAAAGAGACTTACCGGTAACGAGATTGAACTAGGTATTGGATACCGACGATCGAATCTCGGGTAAGTAACATACCGATGACAAAGGGAACAACGATATCGTTATGCGGTTTGACCGATAAAGATCTTCGTAGAATATGTAGGAACCAATATGGGCATCCAGGTTCCGCTATTGGTTATTGACCGAGAATGGTTCTAGGTCATGTCTACATAGTTCTCGAACCCGTAGGGTCCGCACGCTTAATGTTTCGATGACAGTTCATTATGAGTTTATAAGTATTGATGTACCAAGGTTGTTCGAGTCCCGGATGTGATCACGGACATGACGAGGAGTCTCAAATGGTCGAGACATAAAGATTGATATATTGGAAGCCTATGTTTGGACTTGGAAAGGTTCCGGATGAAAACAGGAAGTTATCGAACACCGGGGTTACTGAACCCCGGGAGGTCTATGGGCCTTGATGGGCCATAAGAGAGAAGAGGAAGGGCCGGCCAGGCAGGCGCGCGCCCCTCCCCTCTAGTCCGAATAGGACAAGGAGAGGGGGGCGCCCTTCCCTCTTCCCCTCCTCCAATCCTAATCCAACTAGGAAGGGGGGAGTCCTACTCGGTGGGAGTAGGACTCCTCGGCGCCTCCCCTAGGGCTGGCCGCACCCCCTTGGCTCCTTTATATACGGGGCAGGGGCACCCCATGACACACAAGTTGATCTACGGATCGTTCCTTAGCCGTGTCGCGGTGCCCCTTCCACCATATTCCACTTCGTCATATCGTCGCGAGCTTAGGCGAAGCCTGCGCGGAGAAGTCATATCGTCATGAGCTTAGGCGAAGCCCTGCGTCGGTGGAGCATCATCATCGTCACCACGCCGTCGTCTTGACGAAACTCATCCCGACACTTTGCTGGATCGAGTCCGGGATCGCCATCGAGCTGAACGTGTGCGTAACTCGGAGGTGCCGTGACGCTCGGTGCTTGGATCGGTCGGATCGTGAAGACGTCGACTACATCAACAGCGTTGTTATAACGCTTCGCTTCGGTCTCACGAGGCGTGGACGGACACTCTCCCTCTCGTTGCTATGCCATCACCATGGTCTTGCGTGTTCGTAGGAAATTTTTTGAAATTACTACGTTCCCCAACAAGTTCATCACGAAGCTCTAGCAGCTTGGTGGCAATGTCTTTGGAGAAACATCACTATCTCATCTGGAAGATCAACTCCCACTCGATTCAAGTGATTGTTGCACTCAGACAATCTGAGCACAAGCTCAACGATTGAGATTTTCTCCCTTAGTTTGCAGGCTAAGAAAATTGTCGGAGGTCTTATACCTCTTGACGTGAGCACGAGCCTGAAATCCCAACTTCAGCCCTCAGAACATCTCACATGTTCCGTGACGTTTCAAAACGTCTTTGGTGCCTTAATTCTAAACCGTTTAACTGAACTATCACGTAGTTATCAAAACGTGTATGTCCGATGTTCGCAACATCCACAAACGACGTTTGGGGTTCAGCACACTGAGCGGTGCATTAAGGACATAAGCTTTCTACTGTCCGCATAATCGTTACTTTCAACTTTCAACTATATTTTCTCTAGGAACATATCTAAACAGTGGAACTTAAGCGCGAGCTCACGACATAATTTGCAAAGATCTTTTGACTATGTTCAGGATAATTAAGTTCATCTTATGAACTCCCACTCAGATAGACATCCCTCTGGTCATCTAAGTGATTACATGATCCGAGTCAACTAGGCCGTGTCCGATCATCACGTGAGACGGACTAGTCATCATCGGTGAACATCTTGATGTTGATCGTATCTACTATACGACTCATGCTCGACCTTTCGGTCTCCGTGTTCCGAGGCCATGTCTGCACATGCTAGGCTCGTCAAGTTAACCCCAAGTGTTTTTGCTGTGTAAATCTGTCTTACACCCGTTGTATGTGAACGTAAGAATCCATCACACCCGATCATCACGTGGTGCTTAGAAGCGACGAACTGTAGCAACGGTGCACAGTCAGGGGAGAACACTTCTTGAAATTTGTGTAAGGGATCATCTTATTTACTACCGTCGTTCTAAGTAAACAAGATGCATAAACATAATAAACATCACATGCAATTATATAGTAGTGACATGATATGGCCAATATCATATAGCTCCATTGATCTCCATCTTCGGGGCTCCATGATCATCATCGTCACCGGCATGACACCATGATCTCCATCATCATGATCTCCATCATCGTGTCTTCATGAAGTTGTCTCGCCAACTATTACTTCTACTACTATGGCTACCGGTTAGCAATAAAGTAAAGTAATTACATGGCGTTGTTCAATGACACGCAGGTCATACAATAAATAAAGACAACTCCTATGGCTCCTGCCGGTTGTCATACCCATCGACATGCAAGTCGTGAATCCTATTACAAGAACATGATCAATCTCATACATCACATATCATTCATCACATTCTTCTTGGCCATATCACATCACATAGCATACCCTGCAAAAACAAGTTAGACGTCCTCTAATTGTTGTTTGCATGTTTTACGTGGCTGCTATGGGTTTCTAGCAAGAACGTTTCTTACCTACGCAAAACCACAACGTGATATGTCAATTGCTATTTACCCTTCATAAGGACCCTTTTCATCGAATCTGTTCCGACTAAAGTGGGAGAGACTGGCACCCGCTAGCCACCTTATGCACCAAGTGCATGTCAGTCGGTGGAACCTGTCTCACGTCAGAGTACGTGTAAGGTCGGTCCGGGCCGCTTCATCCCACAATACCGTTGAAACAAGATTGGACTAGTAACGGTAAGCATATTGAACATCATCAACGCCCACAACTACTTTGTGTTCTACTCGTGCAAAGAATCTACGCAATAGACCTAGC
Source organism: Aegilops longissima (assembly GCA_021605205.1). Taxonomy (NCBI): domain Eukaryota; kingdom Viridiplantae; phylum Streptophyta; class Magnoliopsida; order Poales; family Poaceae; genus Aegilops; species Aegilops longissima. The sequence goes on from CM038680.1 coordinate 714,254,245, forward strand.
TCATGATGCCACTGTTGGGGAACGTAGCAGAAATTCAAAATTTTCCTACGTGTCACCAAGATCTATCTATGGAGAAACTAGCAACGAGGGAAGGAGAGTGCATCTACATACCATTGTAGATCGCTAAGCGGAAGCGTTCAAGAGAACGGGGTTGAAGGAGTCGTACTCGTCGTGATCCAAATCACCGGAGATCCTAGTGCTGAACAGACGGCACCTCCGCGTTCAACACACGTACAGCCCGGTGACGTCTCCCATGCCTTGATCCAGCAAGGAGAGAGGGAGAGGTTGAGGAAGACTCCATCCAGCAGCAACACAACGGCATGGTGGTGATAGAGGAGCGTGGCAATCCCGCAGGGCTTCGCCAAGCACCAAGGGAGAGGAGGAGGAGGAGAGGCAGGGCTGCACCAAGAGGGAGAGAACTCATGTTTGTTGGGCAGCCCAAAACCTCAAGTATATATAGGGAAAGGGGCTGCGCCCCTCTAGGGTTTCCCACCCCAAGGGGTGCGGCCAGCCCTAGATGGGACTTGGGGCGGCCAAGAGGGGAGGAGCCTCCCAAGTCAAGTGGAGGCCCTCCCCTTAGGGTTTCCCCCTCCCATGCGCATGGGCCTTGGGGGCTGGTGCCCCTGGCCCATTAATGCTAGGGCGCCCCTTACAGCCCATGCTACTGTATTGGACGTGGTGGAACAATTTCCGACCTCCGGACCCTCCGAATCCTCCGGAACCTTCCGAAGCTTCCGGTACAATACCGAAAAACCCGAACTTTTTCGAACCCAACAACAACTTTCCATATATAAATATTTACCTCCGGACCATTCCGAACTCCTCGTGACGTCCGGGATCTCATCCGGGACTCCGAACAACATTCGGTAACCACATACAAACTTCCTTTATAACCCTAGCGTCATCGAACCTTAAGTGTGTAGACCCTACGGGTTCGGGAGACATGTAGACATGACCGAGACGTTCTCCGGTCAATAACCAACAGCGGGATCTGGATACCCATGTTGGATCCCACATGTTCCACGATGATCTCATCGGATGAACCACGATGTCAAGGACTCAATCGATCCCGTATACAATTCCCTTTGTCTAGCGGTATTATACTTGCCCGAGATTCGATCGTCGGTATACCGATACCTTGTTCAATCTCGTTACCGGCAAGTCTCTTTACTCGTTCCGTAACACATCATCCCGTGATCAACCCCTTGGTCACATTGTGCACATTATGATGATGTCCTACCGAGTGGGCCCAGAGATACCTCTCCGTTAACCGGAGTGACAAATCCCAGTCTCGATTCGTGCCAACCCAACAGACACTTTCGGAGATACCTGTAATGCACCTTTATAGCCACCCGCCACGTTGTGGCGTTTGGTACACCCAAAGCATTCCTACGGTATCTGGGAGTTGCACAATCTCATGGTCTAAGGAAATGATACTTGACATTAGAAAAGCTTTAGCATACGAACTACGATCTTTGTGCTAGGCTTAGGATTGGGTCTTGTCCATCACATCATTCTACTAATGATGTGATCCCGTTATCAATGACATCCAATGTCCATGGTTAGGAAACCGTAACCATCTATTGATCAACGAGCTAGCCAATAGAGGCTTGCTAGGGACATGGTGTTGTCTATGTATCCACACATGTATTTGAGTTTCCTATCAATACAATTATAGCATGGATAATAAACGATTATCATGAACAAGGAAATATAATAATAACTCATTTATTATTGCCTCTAGGGCATATTTCCAACATGTAAGTCATATTGGTGTAAAACGCATGAAGAAGCTCCATGTTGATGGATCTTTGGACTCACTCGTTTTGAAAAGTTTGAGACATGCGAACCATGTCTATTGGTGTATACGCATGAAGAAACTCCATGCAGATGGATCGTTTGGACTCACTTGATTTTAAATCACTTGAGATATGCAAATCATACCACATGGACAAGATGACTGAAAAGCCTCGGTTTCAGTAAGATGGAACAAGATAGCAACTTGTTGGAAGTAACACATTTTGATGTTTGCGGTCCAATGAGTGCTGAGGCATGCAGTGAATATCGTTATGTTCTTACTTCACAGATGATTCGAGTAGATGTTGAGTATATTTACTTGATGAAACACAAGTCTGAATTATTGAATGGTTCAAGTAATTTCAGAGTGAAGTTGAAGATCATTGTGACAAGAGGATAAAATGTCTATGATATGATCATAGAGATGAGTATCTGAGTTACGAGCTTTGGCACGCAATTAAGACATTGTGGAAATTGTTTCACAATTAATACCGCCTGGAACACCATAGTGTGATGGTGTGTCCGAACATCATAGTTGCACCCTATTGAATATGATGCGTACCATGATGTCTCTTATCGAATTACCACTATCGTTCATGGGTTAGGCATTAGAGACAACCGCACTCACTTTAATAGGGCACCATGTAATTCCGTTGAGGCGACACCGTTTGGAGAAAACTAAGTTGTCGTTTCTTAAAAGTTTGGGGCTGCGACGCTTATGTGAAAAAGGTTTCAGGTTGATAAGCTCGAACCCAAAGCGGATAAAATTCATCTTCATAGGACACCCAAAACAGTTGGGTATACCTCGTAATTCAGATCCGAAAGCAATAGGGATTGTTTCTTGAATCGGGTCCTTTCTCGAGAAAAGGTTTCTCTCGAAAGAATTGAGTGGGAGGATGGTAGAGACTTGATGAGGTTATTGAACTGTCACTTCAACAAGTGTGTAGCAGGGCACATGAAGTTGTTCCTGTGGCGCCTACACCAATTGAAGTAGAAGCTTATGATAGTGATCATGAAGTTTTGGATCAAGTCACTACCATACCTCGTAGGTTGACAAGGATGCATACTACTTCAGAGTGGTACAGTAATCCTGTCTTGAAGGTTATGTTGCTAGACAACAATGAACCTATGAGCTATGGAGAAGCGATGGTGGGCCCAAATTCCGACAAATGGTAAGAAGCCATGAAATCCGAGATAGGATCCATGTATCAGAACAAAGCATGGACTTTGGTGGACTTGCCCGATGATCGGCAAGTCATTGAGATAAATGGATCTTTAAGAAGAAGATGGACGTGGACGGTAATGTCACCGTCTGTGAAGCTCGACTTGTGGAGAAAAGTTTTTCACAAGTTCAAGGAGTTGAGTACGATGAGATTTTCTCATCCGTAGCGATGCTTAAGTCCGTCGGAATCATGTTAGCATTAGCTGCATTTATGAAATCTGGCAGATGGATGTCAAAACCAGTTTCCTTACCAGTCTTCGTAAGGAAAGGTTGTATGTGATACAATTAGAAAGTTTTTGTCGATCCTAAGGATGCTAAAAGGTATGCTGGCTCCAGCGATCCTTCTGAGGACTGGAGTAAGCATCTCGGAGTTGGAATGTGCGCTTTGATGAGATGATCAAAGATTTTGGGTTTATACAAAGTTTATGAGAAACTTGTATTTCCAAAGAAGTGAGTGGGAGCACTATGGAATTTTCTGATGAGTATATGTTGTTGACATATTGTTGATCAGAAATGATGTAGAATCTAGAAAGCATATAGGGTTGTTTGAAAAGTGTTTTTCAATGGAAAACCTGGATTAAGCTACTTGAACAATAAGCATCAAGATCTATAAGATAGATCAAAATGTTTAATAATACTTCAAATGAGCACATACCTTGACATAATCTTGAAGGTGTTCAAGATGGATCAGTCAAAGAAGGAGTTCTTGCCTGAGTTGTAAGGTATGAAGTTAAGAATTAAAGCTCGACCACGGCAGAAGAGAGAGAAAGGACGAAGGTCGTCCCCTATGGTTCAGACGTAGGCTCTATAATATGCTATGCTGTGTACCGCACCAGATGTGTGCCTTGCTACATATCTGGCAAGAGGGTACAAAGGTGATCAAGGAGTGGATCACCAGATAGCGGTCAAAATTATCCTTAGAGGAATAAGGATATATTTCTCGGTTATGGAGGTGATAAAGAGTTCGACGTAAAGGGTTACGTCGATGCAAGCTTTAACACCTATCCGAGTGACTCTGAGTAGCAAACCGGATACGTATAGTGGAGCAACCATTTGGAATAGCTCCAAGTGGAGCGTGGAAGCAGCATTTACAATATGACATGGAGATCTGTGAAGTACATACGGATCTGAATGTTGCAGACCCGTTGACTAAAAACCTCTCTCACAAGAAAAACATGATCAAACCCCAGTACTCATTGAGTCTTAATCACATGATGATGTGAACTAGTTTAGTGACACTAGTAAACTCTTGGATGTTGGTCACATGGAGATGTGACCTATGAGTGTTGATCACATAGAGATGTGAACTAGATTATCGACTCTAGTGCAAGTGGGAGACTGTTGGAAATATGCCCTAGAGGCAATAATAAATTGGTTATTATTATATTTCCTTGTTCATGATAATCGTTTATTATCCATGCTATAATTGTATTGATAGGAAACTCGGATACATGTGTGGATACATAGACAACACCATGTCCCTAGTAAGCCTCTAGTTGACTAGCTCGTTGATCAACAGATGGTTACGGTTTCCTGACCATGGACATTGGATGTCGTTGATAACGGGATCACATCATTTGGAGAATGATGTGATGGACAAGACCCAATCCTAAGCCTAGCACAAAGATCGTAGTTCATATGCTAAAGCTTTTCTAATGTCAAGTATCATTTCCTTAGACCATGAGATTGTGCAACTCCCGGATGCCGTAGGAATGCTTTGGGTGTACCAAATGTCACAACGTAACTGGGTGGCTATAAAGGTGCACTACAGGTATCTCCGAAAGTGTCTGTTGGGTTGGCACGAATCGAGACTGGGATTTGTCACTCCGTGTAAACGGAAAGGTATCTCTGGGCCCACTCGGTAGGACATCGTCATAATGTGCACAATGTGACCAAGGGGTTGATCACGGGATGATGTGTTACGGAACGAGTAAAGAGACTTTGCCGGTAACGGGATTGAACAACGTATCGGCATACCGACGATCGAATCTCGGGCAAGTACAATACCGCTAGACAAAGGGAACTGTATACGGGATCGATCGAGTCCTTGACATCGTGGTTCATCCGATGAGATCATCGTGGAACATGTGGGAGCCAACATGGGTATCCAGATCCCGCTGTTGGTTATTGACCAGAGAACGTCTCGGTCATGTCTGCATGATTCCCGAACCCGTAGGGTCTACACACTTAAGGTTCGATGACGCTAGGGTAATAAAGGAAGTTTGTATGTGGTTACCGAATGTTGTTCGGTGTCCCGGATGAGATCCCGGACGTCACGAGGAGTTCCGGAATGGTCCGGAGGTAAAGATTTATATATGGGAAGTCATGTTTTGGTCACGGGAAAAGTTTCGGGTTTTATCGGTAGCGTCACGACCACCGGAGGGTCCTGGGGTCCACCAAGTGGGGCCACCAGCCCCGGAGGGCTGCATGGGCCAAGTGTGGGAGGGGACCAGCCCCAGGTGGGCTGGTGCCCCCCCCCCCCCCACAAGGGCCCAAGGCACCTAGGGTTTGGGGAGGGGCCGCCCCACCTAGCTTGGGGGGGCAAGTTTCCCCCTCTCCCCCCCCCTTGGCCGCCACCCATAGATGGGATTGGGGCTGCCGCACCCCTTGGGGTGGAAACCCTAGAGGGGGCGCACCCCCCTCCCTCTCCCCTATATATAGTTGAGGTCTTGAGTGCTGCCAACACATGAGTTTCACCTCTCCCTGGCGCAGCCCTACCTCTCTCCCTTCTCCTCTCCCGCGGTGCTTGGCGAAGCCCTGCAGGATTGCCACGCTCCTCCATCACCACCAAGCCGTTGTGCTGCTGCGTGGGAGACGTCACCGGGCTGTACGTGTGTTGAACGCGGAGGTGCCGTCCGTTCGGCACTAGGATCTCCGGTTATTTGGATCACGACGAGTACGACTCCTTCAACCCCGTTCTCTTGAACGCTTCCGCTTAGTGATCTACAAGGGTATGTAGACGCACTCTCCTTCCCCTCGTTGCTGGTTTCTCCTTAGATAGATCTTGGTGGCATGTAGGAAAATTTTAAATTTCTGCTACGTTCCCCAACAATTTTGGTTTCAACATTTATAAATAAATGCACATTTATTTTGGGATTTTAATCAGAAGCTATTGAATATCCTTTTAATAGTGAAAAAAATACTATATAGGCAAATATGGGCTTCCATTGTCGTAATCAACGGGATCATGCACCTACACCCGAGTGTTGCGTGTGTACTATCATAGTTCGTAGGTCGTAGACCGGGGACGTCTATGCTTGATCATGGCGTTCACTCTAGATAGTGAGACATGGCAGTAGGATGCTAAGTGCATTAGATAGGGGTAGCAAGACTAGCACTAATCGAATCTGGGTGACAGAGAAGAAATGCCAACAAGGAGCTCTTTTTAGAACGAAGACGCCAAAGGCGTCCGGCTTTATAAATTAATAAAGCTCACATCAGGCAGCGTACATGAAACCACAGTCTTACACAAAGGCAACACCCTCACAAGATCAAGCGTTAGGAGGGAAAGTCTTAGGTTACAAGCCACGAAAGGCTAAACCAGAGCGCAGGCTCGCACAGGTGAAACCAAAAGGTGCCTCATGTCCCTAGGGAGGCGGCACAGGAGCTCTTGCCAAAGCATAGACTTGCCAAAGCGTAGATCAGCATCTTGATGCCTTCCCAGCGGCGCCCATTGCTGCAAGAAGATGACACATTTTAAGATCATGTCAGGGGGATGAGACGGGAAGGAACCCTCAACTTCGTTCTGAATATGCCACAACGCCCAAAGTAATGCCCCAACGCAGCACCACATAACTCGTCGGGCGCTACCACTAACCGAGGATAGGAGAGAAACCAGCTCAGTGCTGGAACAAGGAGCTTTTGGAAATCTTGAAGCTCATGCTCAATGGGATTATTTTGTCGCTGTGCATGGAAGCACAAGTGATTTAGTTCTACATGCCATTCTCATGTAGCAAATTTATAGTGATCGAATGGATTTTGATAATCGGGCCACAAACATATCTCATGATGCATGCTTCCACAGGTCGTCGTCCAGTCATCATTTACATCTGCAATGGGCCAATCATATCTTCCTCTCCCATAAGTCACCTTGTGCTACATCGCTTTTAGTAATTGCATTGTCGTGCCATTTCACGGTGAACTTCTCAAGGCCCTGTCAGCTAGTGATAAGTGTATTTCCAGTTTTGTTGCAGTATTTTGGTAATTTGAGCCTAATATTTATATGGTTCAAAGCTAATCTTACTTGTATTACAAATTTCATGATAAGTAAATTAAACTTTTTCTATTGGGATTTCAAGCCCAAAGATATGAAATTTCACTAAGTGTTGTGGTCTTTAGACTATTCAAAATAATCAAAAATTGGAAACATGATGTTATCACCTTACAAGAACTTGGAACGAATATCAGAAAACATTTGATATATTATATGATAATTTTGAATATAAATTTTAGTAATTTCAACAATTCAAACTCAAATGCAAGATTATTTTGAGATTTCATAAATTAGGAAATTCACTTATCTTGGAAGATAATGTTCCCTAGGGTAATCAAACAATTAGAAATTTAAAATCTATCTGGTTCCAAATTTTAAATGTCATGAAATAAAATTTGTAGTCGTGAATGTTCATACTCCACCACTAATTCTTACTCCGCATATATGTCTTGTCTTAAGTCAAGCTTCATCAAGTTTGAACAACTTTATAGGCAAAATATCAACATTCACAATGTCAAATGAATATCATTAGACACCTAATGGAATTAAATTTTATATTGTATACCTTTAATATTATCATGTTCATATTTCAAATATAAATTTGGTCAAACTATACAAAGTCCGACTTAAGTTAAATCTTATATGCGTGGTAAAAGGAAGGAAAATAGTTCTCTTGAGCCGACCTATCACGGGTAGAGTTCAGCCGCCCGCGCAATCGTTGGACCATCATGATCCAACAGTTCTTTATACACATTCACATCGGTTTTCGCTATCCCCCAAACAACCACGTGCCCCTCACCTTCTCTCCAAAAACCTCCACATTCTTCTCCCAACCATTTTCCTCTCTTTCTCGCTCTGAACTCTCATCTCCTTGCAGGTTCCATCTGTCTTGCCTCTGCAACAAGATCTCAAGCCGCGTTCAACGTCCCGTGGGAGCACCAGAGTTCACTTGCACCATGGGGAGTTGCTTCCGCAGTCGCCCTGCCGTCCCACGGTAGCACCGGTGTGGACATCCTTGGATGACGCCCCCCGAGCGTAGTCGCAACTGCCAGTCCCAGCATAGCAACAATTACCGCAATTGTGCTAGGTCTGCACAACGCGGAGAGACGTTTACGCACCAAGACATCGGTTGCAAAAACAAATATGCAACAAGACCTCTGTTGCAAAAAAGTTTTGCAAGAAGACCTTTGTTGCAAAAATAAATATGTAACAAGACCTCTGTTGGAAAAAAAAAGAATATGCATCAAGACCTTTGTTGCCAAAAAATCTTAAAATTTCTGCAACATGACCACTCCTGCAGAAAAAAACTGCAATAAGGCATGTGTTGTGATGGTGGAGGGTGCCGCTCGGCCGTTCGATGCGCCAAATCTGACGGCACATGACCCGGATGATCTTTTAAAAAAGATTTGTAGCGGCCGTATACCACATATGCCATGTCATCTCAAACAAAAGGTGTTTTGTTTGTTTATAAGGAGATTTTCAACAAAGGGTAATTTTATTGACTCAAAATCAGCATCAAGCAATACAATTATTGTGAGTAGACACTCGGTCTCTGCATAAATAGGATGCACACAGCCAACACTAACACACACGCAAAGTATCACGTCGGCAAATAGAAAAGTCATTCAAGACCGAAGCTATGCCTAGGCAAAGGGGAAAAAGAAAAAAATTCACTCGGTCTCTGCATAAATAGGATGCACACAGCCAACACTAACACACACGCAAAGTATCACGTCGGCAAATAGAAAAGTCATTCAAGACCGAAGCTATGCCTAGGCAAAGGGGGAAAAGAAAAAAATGCCGAAAGCGATGAAACAATAATTGACGACATACAACAGTGTCCATCGGCTCGAATCATCCCTTGACAGCACAAGGACTACGAAGAAGGTTCTTCAAAAGAGACATCTTCAAGAAGAGAACGACGCGCAAGCGCCGCCGTCGCCTGATCGGACCATCGAAGATCAGATCGTAGGTTTTCACCTTGAAGATTGTAGGTTTATAAGGAGATAATTGTAACTTTTTGCGAATAATATATTTATAACTTTCGAGATGGGCTTACCACATATGCAATATCATTTTTTTAGGGCATATGCCATGTCATTTGAAAGAAAAAAAGTGTAGTTCATGCAATGCCGTGTTATGTGCGCATGCAAGGCACGTTCCAGGCAACTTAAAAAAAGGCACGTTCGAGGCAACTAATCATTGCAACGAAAAAACAAATCTAACGCGAAAACGTTGTCAACTACCCTAAGAAAAAAGAGACAACGTTGTCAACAGGTAGGATTCCTTCGTGTTTTGGTCCTGCTAGATATACACAAACACAAACACGTACGGGAGAAATCTAGCAAATTCGATCGGACGAGATTTAAGAAGTTTGCGTCGGCTACATACGGCGAGCATGGCGCCCACGCTCCACCCAGCAGCCAGGCGATCCAGGCCCGCTCCTGGCCCTCCGATCATCGCCACCGCCAACGACGGCGTCCTGCCGCTAGACCTGCTTCAAGACATCCTGCCGCGCCTCCCTGCCAAGTCGATCTGCCGCTTCCGCGCCGTCTGCATCTCATGGCACTCCCTGCTCTGCCATCCGGACTTCATCGCTGCCGCCCAAGCCCAACCTGGCCCCAGCATTGCAGTCGGCGTGTGCCACGACGGCCCTAGCAGCATCGTCCTCAGCGTCCTCAACATGGAGTCCGGCCACGTCCTCAAGCAGGTAAGCATTGACACCACAAGCCACCACGGCACGCCGCCACCGCATGGGACGCCCGGCGTGAGTCCTGAACGACCAGTCTGTGTTGTCGGCAAGGACGGGCAGCTCCGCCTGATCGACCCAACCACCGGCGCAGTTAAACTCCTGCCCTTCCCATCGTCAACAGACCACTTGTCTACTTCGTGCACCCTTGGGCGCGCGGCATTGACAGGAGAGTACAAGGTGCTCGCAATCACGAACTCAACTAATCACGTCCGACAGATCTGCAAGATCCTTACCCTCGACGACAACGGCGTGGAGCGGCGCTGGAGGGAGACGGGGAGCCCGCGGTTCAATGTGGTACTGCCACTACCGCCATGGACTTACAACAGAGAGGTTGCTCTAGACGATGGGCTGGCCTACTTCGTGGTGTCCCCGTACCACTACAACGTACTCGCATGGATGGAGCCCAACTTGCATCATTGTTGGATCATGGCGTTTGACCTCCAAAACGAGGTGTGGCAGACGGAGGCCCTCCGAGGCCCGGCACGCGAAAACAATGTCACCTTGGCCACACTACAAGGCCAACTCGTCGCGTGCCATGAAAACTACCAAACCTATGAGCTGTGGTTTCTTGTTGACCCTGAGCAGGCTCTATGGTCTATGCGGCAAAGGATTCTCATGCCATATCGAAAACTCCAGTCACCACTGGCGACCTCTCATGAATATTTTATCAAGCCATTAGCGGTGATAGATGATCGGAAGATCGTCGTGTGGATGCGGCTGGCCCCACCAGGGTTCAGCAACACGCTGGATGCGGTGATGCGGTATTATGACCCGAGGATGTGGGCTTGCACGGATGAAATGCATGTTACAAAGTGCAACGATGTGACCGTACACTCGTGGAGCATATTGCATTTAGGAAGAGGAAGGGGAAGAGCAGCATTAGAGAGCTAACAATTCACTTAATCAGTAGAGAACACGTCATTCATCTAGAGCATCATCTTTTCAGGACCGTATTGGTAAAGATCTGATCTGTGCATCCTTCAGTAAGAAACTTGGTGTGAAATTGAAGTATGTTTGGGTTAATTTGTCCATGCATTTCATCCGATCCATAAAAGTGGTCGGATTGTAGTTATTTTTTGGTAATATATAAGTGTATGTTAATTTGTAATTCCCTATTTCAGAAGATATTGTTCCTTAATTAGGGTATGAGCACAAAAGACCACTTCAAAATCGGAAAAGGGTATTTGGTTCCAAATTGTAATTCAACGTAATAAAATTATGGTGCGTGAAAATTCACTACTCTTGACTATGTGCGCTCTTCAATAATAAATCTTTAGATGACTTATTGGTGTATATTTTTGTTGTGAAGACTGGTTCGTTAATGATACCTATATTCACAATGCAAATTTACCAAATTTTAGTTTGATTTAATTTCCCTAAGTTGAAAGTAACTTAGATCTTGTACTGATTTTGGAATGCATACACAAATAACAATTCCATCTATCGAAAAATATAAGATGTGTAGTTATGCATCAATTTTTTTTCAAGAAGTTTATTCATCAAATCAATGTTTAAGAACTTTGACCTCCAGTATGTATAAGTATTGGAACTAAGGATGCAAGAATAATATCATTGCATTTATCTTGCAAAAGATCTGTCGTGCTGTACATCTTTTTTCGTGGTTTGTAGGCATATCATGCACGGAGACTACACTTGCTGTATTTCTCAACATGGTGAGTACAAATTACATGGGCACATCAGCACAGATCTCACCATACATAAGTTTATTTGGTTTTACACAAATTAAGAGTGCTAGCTATAAGCATATTATGCAGATTGCTGTTGTAATATTTAACAACAGTTTCACCTGAAAAGAACTTACACATATTTCAGTGCACAGTTGCATACATGAATTCCACAACTGGTTTATGCAAGGCATGTATGAAGCAACCAAAAGGATTGAAAAAAATGTAACCGTGAAAAATATGAACTCAGATTCGTGCAGCAGGTCACACATACAACAATAAGCATATCCAAAAGATAAGTGTCACACGTCAGGTGCGTGGCACCCGGCCCTGGTGTTTTTCGATGGCAATTCCAGTCACGCAAAGAGGACGAATTCCAAAATAAGATGAAGCACGAAAATTGCCAAGCTAGCCAATTAAAGTTGTCATCCTCGCGTAACTAAACTTGTTGTCAAAGACGTTCGGAGTTGTCATGTGCTCGCACCTGACGTGTGGCAGTCATCTAAGTCCTAAACATACATAATTAAGTGTGTTGTGAGGGTTGTCCTATTATGTTTTGGAAGATGCAAACAACCCCAACCGATTACGATATGATTTGATGGTTTGACTTTATTCGAAATTTAATTGATTAGACAATTACGAGGGGGAGAAGAACTTGTTGGCATCATGTCAAACCAATCTAAGTATGGCGATAACGCTCGACCTCCACGCACCAATAATCAATGTTGAGTTCCTTCACCTAGACTGACATCCCGCTCTGCCTCCACACCAACTCTATAGCTTCCACGCCGTTTGCATGTAACAGTGCTCCATGCTCTGCCACCCGGATTACTTCATCACCACACACGACCCACCACTGTCGCCACCCTAGCTTGTTTGTCTCTGTAGCAGATGTGTGTCATACATGAAAGATTCTCACCTTGGGTGTCCGTGGTGCCTACTGCGGGAGGGTCATCGAGAACCCTTCGTTTTAGTTGGCATCACCATCTCCTTCATGCAGTAGGGCTGCCGCCATCGGTGGGGTTGCCTACTTTCTGGTGCTCGCTAGGTACCTTGTCGGGCCTAAAGTTGACATCCATAATTGATGGATCATGGCATTCGACCTAGACAATGAGGCGTGGTGGCCAACTACACCGTGTCACGCGTCGTGGCCAGTCTTGGAGCCAAAAGATATCAGTATAATATCTAAGCGAAAAAATTGAGAGGATTATTGTGTGGAACACATGGTTGTGCCATCGGAGCCCGACTGTAGCTCTCAGCAAATATCATGGTGCGGTTCTACAACCCGAGAATCAGAGATTTTGAGAACAAGACACTACTAGCATACTGCATGCAGGACAGGGAGTTACTAAATTACAATAGACCAGCAACACTGTCATGTAGTATATTTGAAAAACAAAATTTATCTGGGATGGTTTTTGCGTGACACACCTTCATGTGGTTCTAGAGTTCGATATTAGATCCAGGCTTATCATACAACGTCTTGGGAAAATTGTCTGAGATTTTCCATAGGGAGTCAGTGTGTTAGGTTTGGACGATGTGGCGGCGACGCTTTCCAGGCTAATCATGCGCTTGAAGAATGAATGGATGAGAATCATCACAAGGAGACAAGGGAAAAGAGAAAAAACGGTTCGAGGGTCCACCCTAGGATGCGTGCGTGGGAATGACGGGCCAAAACTCATCCGGTTGCTTGACACGATCATTTACCTAGTTAAATTAATGGTCAAACTTTAACACAAAATATGAGGGAATCGGGTAACCCGGAGGAAGCGAGTACAAAATAAAGAGCCAAGCAATTCATCATCATAATAGAAGAGATGCAGTTTGAAATCGTAGCTACCAGTAATTGTTCAAACTATCATTGGACCATGAGCATAGGGTATAACAGTGTTAATCCTTGATTTTCTCATGCATGGCTTGTAAGCAACTCGCGGGAAAAAAAAAGCTCTGTCTACGAATGAATCTATGGTTGGATGGTTAGCTGGACAATGGTATCCCCTGCCCAATAGGGGTTCAAGTCCTATACTTGACATTGGTGCTCTGATTTTTCTATATTTTGTAAGACATTTCGGCCATGTTTGTTTTAGTGGGAGGAAATGTTCCTGTCGAGTAGAAGACACCTATGGTGACTTCGTCAATTTCAGGATGCTATGCTGGCTCAGTCTTTCGGATGTGCATGTGTCCGTTCATAAATGTAAGTGTATGCTCATGTATGTCAGCCACTTTGATTTCGATTGTACTGTGTTAAAAAAAAACTCGTACTAGCTAGAACCTCCACGGGGTGAATCAGTACTTGTGTTTGATATAAAGTTTCCTAATCTAGTGCAGATCTAGACGAACACGGTGGTGTCGCTAGATATAACTTGTTTGGATAAAAGAAAGAACAAGAAGAAAAAAACAGATATAGCTTGTTTGGTCGACTCCTTGTCGTGCACGGCGCTGAACATATTCAACACGTTTATAACATAACACAAACACAAACCCTCGATCGGCGGATCGAGCTTTTGACTCGAAGTCGGTATAGCCACCGAACACGCTATCGATTCTTCTTGGTCTCTTTCCGATGACCGACGGCGCCGCCAACCCCGAGATGGAGAAGAAATCCCCGCCGGCCGACGTAGAGGCTCCTAAGGCCACCGAGACGGCAGTGGACGCTTACCAGAAGAAGAAGAAGAAGGAGTTGCTCTCGCTATCGGCGCCGGAGGACGACGTCGGCGTCCTGCCACTCGACCTGCTTCGCGACATCCTACTGCGCCTCCCTGCCAAGTCGGTCTGCCGCTTCCGCGCCGTTTGCACCGCATGGCACTCCCTGCTGTGCCACCTGGATTTCATCGCAGCCGCTCAACCTGGCCCGCGCATCGCAGTCGGCCTGTGCCATGACGGCCCTGGCGATGTCGTCGTCACCGTCCTGGACATGGATTCTGGCCACGTCCTCAAGCGGGTAAGCATTGACGTCGTCACAAGCCGCCACAGCACGCCGCCGCCGCACGAGACGCCCGACGTGAGTCCTGAACGAGCAGTCTGTGTCGTGGGCAACGACGGGCGGCTCCACCTGATCGACCCTGCCACTGGCGCGGTCAAACTCTTGCCTGACCCGCCGGCATCAAACCACATGTCTACTTCGTGCACGCTTGGGTGCGCCGCCTTGACGGGAGAGTACAAGGTGCTCGCCATCGCGAACGCAGCGAAGCATCCATGGCAGCAGATATGCAAGATCCTCACCCTCAACGATAATGGCGGGGAGCAGCGCTGGAGGGAGACGGAAAGCCCAGGGTACAGTTTGCTAGCGCCACTACCGCCATGGACTTACAGCGGGGAGGTCGCTGTGGTCGAGGGGGTGGCCTACTTCCTGGTCAGGCCGGACCACACGCTCGACGTGCAGCATGCCTGGATCATGGCGTTTGACCTTGGAGACGAGGTGTGGCAGCCGGATGCGCTCCAAGGCCCGGAGTGCAAGCACAATGTCGCCTTGGCCACACTTGAAGGCAAACTCGTTGTGTGCCATGACAACCGCCAAACCTCCATGGAGCTATGGTTTCTCGTGGACCCTGACCAGGCTGACTGGTGTATGCGGCACAAGATTGTCATGCCCTCTCTTAAGCTCTCGTCACCGGTGCCGACTTGTGGCATGTATTTCGGGAAGCCATTAGCGGGGCTAGACGACCGAACGATTGTCATGTGGATGCGGGTGACACCAACAGGCTGCAGCATCCCGCTGGACACGGTGCTGCGATATTACGACCCAAGAACCAGGGCTTTCACAGATGGAATGCAGGTAGCAAATTGCAGCCATGTTACTGTGCACACGTGGAGCATGTTGTATTCAGGAAGAGGAGGGATCAGGAGAGCTGCATTAGAGAGCTAGTAGTAGTAGTGTACTTAATCAGTGTATTGCTCAAGATCTAATATGTGCGTCCACCAATAAGAAACTTTCGTAATCTGAAGGGTGTCTGGGTTAGCGTCCGCACGGTAAGAGACACGGTGGTTTTGTTTTCTATGTTTTTTTTTTTTTTGCGGCTGATCGTTTTCTATGACCTTTTCATGTAATATAAGTGTATGCGAATTCCTAGTTCTCTATTTTTGAAAGATATTGTTCTTTAATTAGCAGATGAAGACAAAACCACTTGAAAATTGAAAAATAATTTGGTTCCAAATTGCAATTCCAGGGACTAAAATTGGGTGCATAAAATTGCTACTCTTGCATCTTCACTACATGCACTCTTTTACTATTGTATATTTATTTTAAGATTGATTCATTAATAATGTCAATATTCGTAGTGGAAATTTGCTTTATTTTAGTCTCAAATTTTCCTGTGAATGGAAGTTACCTTAAGATCTACCTCAAGATCTTTTTACTGATTTTGGATTATTATTTGTTATCTTTTTTGAAAATGATGTTGAAACCCCGGTCCCTGCATCCAACGATGCACATAGCTATTTTTATTATACTAGACTAGATGACCCATTGCACCAATTGGCGCAGAAACCAAGTACTAACTATAAGTTAAGCAAACTATTCGAATAGAATTTTAGGGTTGGCTGTTCACAGTATGCTGCTGTTCTTACTTAATATAGATAATGCGCTGATGTGTTGTTCATTTTGGGACCAACAGCCTACAAGTAAAACGAACTATGTGAAACATAAATAAAACTAAGTGAACCATTTGAAGAGGCCAAACTGTTTTTTCCCCAACTATCTTCAACCGTGTAAATACCGACTACAACCGATTGCGCAAAGACCAACCACAACAAAAAGTCAAGCAAACTATTTTGTTCATGCTCCTTGATTCATAAATTATAGATACAT
Organism: Aegilops longissima; assembly: GCA_021605205.1. Lineage (NCBI taxonomy): Eukaryota > Viridiplantae > Streptophyta > Magnoliopsida > Poales > Poaceae > Aegilops > Aegilops longissima. Next base: position 714,270,721 of record CM038680.1, read on the forward strand.
TGGAGACGTATCACTGACCCACTCCTGCACGACGCCTTGCCACCTGTGTGTCTCCATGACTCCGGCCGCTTCCACTCACTGCCAAGCAGGCCCTCGGTGGTAGGTAGGCACTGACTATGACCTTAGTGGTGGTTGGACGGCCCACAGGCAGGCCCGAGGTAGACACAGAGGGGACGCGCGGCGCATCCATCTCGTGTTCGTGTGAACGCAAATCAGACACAAATTTGGGTTTGAAATGTGTCCACACGAACACGAGTCCGACGCGATTTGGATTTTCATCGGCGTTTTCGTCCGCTCCGATTCAAACGAACACGCTTAGGATTGCATGGCACTGATGTGTCCCTGGAGCGTCGCTGGGTTGCTGCGTGCTAGTTTGCACATCTTTGCTTTGATATATTTGTGAGCTGGCATGTTTGCTTACCTGGTTATGTATCCTGTCTAGTTCTGCCTAAAAACTTTTTAATAGGGCAGTTTAAAACCTAGCTTTCTCCTGTGGCAGCTACTCTCCGGTTGCCGCCGAGCGCTGTTAATAGTTTATGTTGTGGCTTTTGCTTTTGCCTTTATAAAAAGTTGGAGCGGAGGGAAACCCTTTTCGATTCAAAAATGATAATTCAAATGAACACGTGAATCAACACTTGCTTGATAAACTTTCCTAAGTTAGTGCAGATCTAGAGTTATAGACCAAGACGGTGTCGGACATATCTTTGGTTCGATTCCAGTCCGAAAGAGAAAAGGCTATAGCTTGTTTGGACGACTCCTTGTGGTGCACGTGCACGTCCGCGCCGCCAAATATATTCAAAACGTTTCACACAAATTCTCGGCGAATCGAGTTTTGGCTCGAGGTCGCAACACTGGCAACCGCAAACGGAAACGCTATCGATTTTTCTTGGTCTTGTTCCAATGGCCGACGACGCCGCTAACCCCGAGTTGGAGAAGAAGTCCCCGGCCGACGTCGACGATCCTAAGGCCTTCGAGACGGCGGTGGACGAGAACCAGAAGAAGATGGAGGCACTCTCGCTATTGGCGCCGGAGGACGGCGGCGGCGGCGGACCGCCTCTGCTGGATGACTACGACGACGACTCCCAAATCCAAGCCGTAGGCGCCTCTGCTCTGCCCTCGCCTCGCTAGCCATGCCCCTCTCTATGCATGTCGGTTGGCTCATTAATTTGGTTCTTTGCTCCCCAGGTGGCCTCCGGCGGCACCGTCTACGAATCAGCGACGACCTTCGAGGACCTGAAGCTCACGCCGGAGCTGCTCAAGGGTCTGCACGACGAGATGGGGTTCAGCCGCCCCAGCAAGATCCAGGCTGTCACGCTTCCCATGATCCTCACGCCGCCCTACAAGAACCTCGTGGCGCAGGCGCACAACGGCTCCGGCAAGACCACCTGCTTCGTCCTCGGCATGCTCAGCCGCGTCGACCCCAGCCGCAGGATTCCCCAGGCCATCTGCATCTGCCCTACCAGGGAGCTTGCGCAGCAGGTTTCTCATCTACTCCTTATTGGATACTACTAATAACAAGCCGCAGCACTGTGCTGAATCTTATTTGTTGCTCTGTGCAGAATAAATCTGTGCTCATGAGGATGAGCAAGTTTACCGGCATTACCTGTGCCTGCGCCATCTCGCCGGCTCTCAACGATTACATGCCCGTCTCCAAGATGCCAGCGGTGACTGATCAGGTGGTGATTGGCACTTCTGGGACGCTCATTAAGTGGATTGCCAAGAAGAAGCTTGCCACAAGGGAGATTAAGATTCTTGTGTTCGACGAGGCAGACCACATGCTTGCTGAGGTACACTTGATTTCTCTTCTCATCTATCAGCTCGAGTCATCATCAATTAATATACCCAATGTTACTCAGAGACCAAGTATCTTCTATTAGATTTAATGAGTCCTCTTTCTTGTGCTGGTGAATGTTCTTGTAGGAGAACTTCATGAGTGATTCTAAAAGGATCATGAAGGACATACAGAGCAGTGCTGGTGACTGTCAGGTAACACTTTTGGTCATGTGACTACTTTTGACTTTGACAGTAGAATCACACGCAACAACTTGCACACGGAATATATAGTTCAAAATCGAATGTCCGTTGTTGCGGCAATCATGTTTTCTAGAAAATATTTTGAATCTTGGGACTTCTGAAGGGAAACAACTTGTTCATTTACTTTGTATGTGCTCATGTGCTGCTTGTTGAACTTCTACCGGTTGCTAATGATAGGTAGACGGCTTATGGTGTAAATGGGTCATTTGGTGATGCAGTGGGTTGTATTTAGTTTTGCAAGTTTTTCTGATTGTGATATTCAATTTTGTTTATGTTTGAAGCAACACATATTATTCTTAGTTTTTGGAACAATGCATATTCATCCATGGGCATCTTTGTTGTTGCCAGTTTAGGACTTACAAAAGAAATCATGTGCTATGGCATTATCTATGTAACTGGCTAATTGTATATTGGGAACTCATGTCCTATATATAATTAAGTAGTTGATCCACACTACGTCTTAAGGGTATCATCTAGTCATAGTAATCTTAAAGCCATCCGCTGGGTGTCATTGCCTGCAACTTTACATTCATCCATATATTGTGTTGATTTGCTTTGATATTTCACTAGCCTAGTCCATGTGGCGGATAATCCTTTGTGATGCTTGTAACTCTTGGCGTAATTCCATGGATGTGCCATTCAACTAGCTTTTTATATGGTTCCTTTTTGTCAAAACATTACGAACATTCTTAGTACTCATCAAATTTCTTGCCTCGATGTGTTTGTTTCTCTTTCTGTATGGTGCATTTTCTTATTTGAATTCTTTTATGCCAGCTGCTTCTGTTTTCTGCAACCTTCAACGAGAAAGTGAAGGATTTTATTACAACGGTCATTAAGGATGGAAACGAGATATTTGTGAAGAAGGAAGATCTTACTTTGGACAAAGTAAAGCAATATAAAGTCCGAGTCCCCGATGAGATAGCCAAAATAGAGGTCATAAGGGACAAAATATTTGAGTTTGGTCAAAGGGTTGGACAGGTTATCATATTTGTGAGAACAAAGATAAGTACTAAGAATCTTCATAACGCTTTGACAAAAGAGGACTATGTGTGTTCCTCAATTCAAGGATCCCTCGACCACTCAGAGAGGGAAAAGGTAATACAGGAATTCAAAGATGGGTACACCAAGGTTCTTATATCAACTGATCTTCTTGCCCGAGGTTTTGACCAATCACAGGTACTATGTGTTTCATACCGATTTTACTCACAGGTTGAATTTCCAATTCTAACATTATCCCATTGAAAGGTCAATCTGGTCATCAACTACGACATGCCAATCAAATATAATTCTAGAGATGAGCCTGATTATGAGGTGTACCTGCACAGAATTGGCAGAGCTGGGCGCTTTGGCCGAAAAGGTAAATTTATTTATGTATCGCATACTTTCCAAAACAAATAGTGGGAGATGATGACTGTATTCTATTCTAGCATTACATAAAATAAATTGTAATGAGTATCACATGCAGCCGTTATAAGCATAATAATGGTCAACATCGTGACAAATGCAAAAGGCTTGGGGGTAAAGGCAGGCCGAACCTGAGTAATAAGAAAACATGCCACCTTTAGTAAACCTAATGATATTCTAGCCTGAGATTGAACTTCTCACCAGAATTAGTTTGGTAATGTTGTGAATAAGATTTGGCAAGAATTCTGAGCTTCTTTATGAGGATATGATAGAACTTAGGTGACCATTGCTTGTCGATTATGGATGTTATATGCTTGTTTGGATTGTAAACTGATTTTCTTGGATTGTTCACACAAATTACTTGAACTCTTATAGGTTTTGTACACTAAAACATAGAATCTGTCTAATCATGAAAATTATTCATGCCAAATTAACAGCTACCCTGTTGTCCAATAACAATGCTAATTTTGTGGGATATATTCCTAACTGAATCGATGCTCGTGACAGGAGCTGTGTTCAACCTGCTATGCGGTCCAACCGATGACATTTTGATGACAAAGATCGAGAACTACTTCCAACACAAAGTACAGGAGGTCCCAAGCTGGGAGAGCGAGGAGAATTTTGAGACTGTTCTTAAGGATGCTGGTTTACTTGAGTAAAGATTCTCAGAAACGGGAGGCAACAGATGTGCACTTGTCTTCCAACTGTTCAACTTATATGATTATGTTGCCGCCGGCACACACGTGGTACTTTTGAACCAAACTGGAAGGGTCAGGAGTTTGGATTAAGTCGTAACTAGTAGTAGGCCCACACTTCGTGTCATATACCTTGATATCGTGAACTGAGAATAGCTTTGATGTTTACGTACCTTGTGATGGAACCAACTCATATGATTCAAGTCCTGGACTAGCACCGGTGCTCACAGGCCAATCCCCTCATCCCTGGACTCCCACCTGCCACATTTTTGCACAACACTTTGATGATGGCATCGATACCACACCATATGATGAATCATTCCTCTACAAGGAACAATCACTTACTGAGATTTTCTTGGCCAATAAACCAATGTGTATTTGACATTTTCTGAGCTTTTCTAATTTGCCAATAAACCAATGTGTAGTTGGCTGTTGGTAGTGAGTTGAAAACATTGTTGTAGCACTCAAGATATGTAAAATAGAGTTTCAACAATCTAATTTCTTCTTTTGGTATTTTGAGACTAAAATTATTAAATTCATTAAACATTGAAGAAATTTATCTTTAGGGTATTGAAATCAAAATACTCGCCCGGAAGCGCTAGCGTCGGCTGCTGCGGGCTGTGGTATGCAGGCGCCCAAATCAACTACGTGTTTGCTTTGGATCTCATGTGCTAGTTGAAAACAATCGGAGGCGGTGATTCGGTGCCCGAGCCCAGATGCTCCTGAAATCATCCGTGTCAATTCCAGGCTCGGGATCCAAACAATTTGCTTTGACGCGTCTGACTCAAAATATAGAAAAAGGGACGTACACTGATATACAATACTAGACAGTAGCTCTAGCGTGCGCCCAAATCATATAGGTGGGAAGCCGTTCGTAGGCGGGCGCTCTGGTCTGTGAACCAGAACGTCGGCATTTCAATCGAGCCACGGATCAAATAAGGCAACGACTATGCATGGCGATGGTTGCTGGACTCGCAACGGGAATTTCTATGAAGGGCCAACTATTGACAACGTGCCCGCAGGGTCTTGCCTGGAGGTGTCGTGACCGGCGATGATTGGCACTGGGGTATCGAGCGTGTGCGTGTGAATCATTGTAAGCAGAACGACTGAAATGTGGGGCGGGTTGACTCCATCAAACATATATAATTGCCCTATTTTACGGTGTGTAAGGGGACCGATTGGGGGCTGCACCGATCAACCGGGGTTCCACATATCAGAGTCGCCGTGAGAACTCTGGGGATCGGCAGACAACCACAAGTACCCCCATCAACTATTCAACTTTGCCAGCTGCGAAGCAACCAGAGCAAAGGTTCCACGGCCGTCCATAGGTGGCACGCATGCCATGCCAACCCATACCCAAACCCAAGCCCAAACCGTGTGCTCACTCGAGGCCAAACCCACCCCAATTTCGCAGCTGGGAGCAAGAGGACAAAGCGAAAATCTATGAGGCACCAACCAAACCGTGTGCTACGCTCCGTCCCGTTTCCACCAAAAACCACGAGCCCTCGCCCACCGATCCCACCCCCATCTCCCGCCGCGCTTTACTACTAGTACATCACCGGATCCACCCGAGAGATCACGCAGCTAGTACCAGCCAACCCCGAGACCCACGGAAACAAATCGTACGTACACACACCCACACGCGTGCTTGGCGGCAATGTGTAGAGGGACGGTGGACGACCTCCGCCCGCTCGGCGGCCCGCGGCGGCTCCAGGTGCGGGCGTTCTACCTCCGCCTGTCCTCCTCATCCACGCCCACGTCGGCGCCGCCCGCGGAGCTCACGCTCGTGTACCGCCCGGCCATCGGGGGGGCGGCGCTGGAGCTGGGCGGCCGCGCGCTCCCGCCGGCGTGCCCCGCCGAGGTCACCCTCCTGCGCGTGCACGGCGACGACGACACGCCGGCGTACGCGAGCGCCGATCGCGTCTCGGCCGCCGAGGGCGCGCGGTTCGAGGTGTACACCGCCGGGAAGAAGGAGCTCGCAGCGGAGGGCGCCTTTGCGCGGCGTAACGGCGGGTGGCGCGCTGAGTGCCGCCGCCCGGTCGCGTCGCGCTCGCGGGTAGCGGAGGTGCTGGTCGTCGCGGAGGGCGGCGTGGTCGTAAGAGCCAGGGCCAGGGCGTCGCCGGCGAGGAGAATTGGGTGCGCCACGCGGCTCGAGGGGATACCGGAGGAGGAGCCATCCTCGTGGGGGCCGTGCGAGTGCGGCGCGTGCGGAGACGAGTGGGAGATGGTCGGCCACAGCCACAGCGACGACGAGTTCAAGGAGCACGAGGAGGAGGTGGAGGCGGAAACGATGCGGTGGGCGCTGGAGATGGGCGCCTGGGCGGTGTGCGTTGGGGTCGGGCTGCTCGCCACCGCCCGCCGGTTCAGCCGGAGGCGGCCCGCGCTCCGGTGATCCCGCCAAGAGTCTAGTGTACATGTTCGCCAGGATTTTGCAGTAGCTTCTTGTTTCTTTCTCAAGATTGTAGTATGTATATACACGCAAATCGATCAACAGCCAAGACATCTAATGCCATCTTACAAATTGTTCATGAGTTGGTTCATCCATCCATCCAATTGAATTCTCTCTGTAAGTCACCATACGATGTACCGAGCAATTACGAGTTCATCCATCCAACTGGGCAAAGCTTGCTGGGTCCATATTGTAGATAAAGGAGCCATCAAGAAAAATGCTAGAGTTGGGTGCAAAAGTGCTAGAACGGGCAGCAAATGAGGTGTACACAGCTGGGCAAGGGTGACGGATCAACGTGGCGAGACTCCCTGGATGAACGGCTGCGACATCTTCGTTCTGCTGCTGCTGTTGTTCTTAAGCGTCTTGTGTTCGGAAGTTACTAGCTGTTATTTTGCTGTTTCTGTTATGGCTTGTGGAAGACTTGTTATGCTCTGGATCTTGCGGTTTGGCTGCGGCCTAGGTTGGCCTTTTGATGGGATGTATGTCGTGCTGGTAGCTGGCTATGCTATGTAGTGTTTGTGTCTTACTCTTTGTTACTTTAAGGGTGGTTTTTAGTAATGAAAATCGAAAGGGGGGCAAGCCCTTCTTTGATGAAAAAAAAGCTTGCTGGGTGCTTATCGACATGGTAGCAAACAGGGACAGGAGCATTAAGTAGAAAGCAAGTCATCGGAAGCCTTGACCATTTATTTTTTGTTTTTTTGAATAAGATCTGAAGCCTTGACCTAGCAATAAGACAAAGAATGGAGGATCTTTATCTGTTCCCACCATTCTGACTTGACGACGATCTGTATGAAACTCTGTCCACAGTTTCAGCAACCAGAAAAGAAAAAGGGGGAGTTCCTTGCAACTACCATCACATGCTGATTTGAAAAACTCTCCTTGGTGGGCACAGTTCAACTATAACATTCAGATCCTAATAGCACGCAACATATGGAACATTGTTTTGTTAGGGCACCTCCAACCCCGACCTTCAAACTGCATGTATCCATCGTCCGGATTATGTGGTCCAATCATGTTCTGCAGTCTGGGCAGCATTAGAGAGCTAATAATCTACTTAATCAGTAGACAACACGCCATTCATCTAGAGCATCATCTTTTCAGGACCATATATTAATTTGGGTTGCGCTATATCTATCAAAGGGTATATAATAATTATGGATTTGGTAAATCAAATCCATGTTTTAATAACAAACCGTGTTAACTTACCATAACAACACAGTAAAGCTACCCCATTTTAATAAGATAGGGATGCGAGATATCAGCATTTTCACAGGTCCTTGTCAAGTGCAGCAGAATCAGATTCGGTAGAGATCTGATCTGTGCATCCTAGCTTGGGTAAGAAACTTGTCGCAAGTTGAAGTATGTTTGGTTTAAATTTTCCATGCGTGAGAGAGCAAGTGTTTTGTTTTCATTCTCCGATCCATAATAATATGGATCGGACGGAGTATGTTCTTTTAGGTAATATATAAGTGTATGTTAATTTGTAATTCCTTATTTTCGGAAGATATTGTTCTTTAATTAGGGTGTGAGGACAGAAGACCACTTGAAAAATTGAAAAGGTTATTTGGTTCCGAATTTTAATTCCACGTAATAAAATTTGGGTGCATGAAAATTCACTACGCTTGACTACGTGCACTCTTCAATAATAAACTAGATCTGTAGATGGCTTACTGGTGTATATTTGTTCTTACAATTGATTCGTTCATGATCCCTATATTTACAATGCAAATTTACTAAATTTTAGTATCATTTAGTTTTCCCGAGTGGAAGTTAACTTAGATCTTTTACTGATTTAGGAATGATTACACAAATAACTATTCCATCTATGGACTAATATAAGACGGTAGTTATGCATAATTTTTTTCAACAAATTTATTCATTAAATCAATGTTTAAGAACATTGACCTCCAGTATGTGCAAGTACTTGAACTGAGAGTGCAATAATAATATCATTGTATTTATCTTGCAAAAGATTTTTTCTGTTGTACATCTATTTTCCTGGTTTGTATAGTCGACAGAAAGTACTACTATTGTATGGTTCGGTAGAGGTCCGCCTGTGTGGAGGACCTTTCAGCTAGTGGAATAAAACTCTTTACCATGCAAAAAAAACCTACTAGTAATAGTTCAAACTATCATTGGACCATGAACATAGGTTGTAATATAGTGTTAACCTCGATTTTCTCATGCATGGCTTGCAGCAACTGTTCGGAAAAAAGCTTACCCTGTAAGAACCAATCTGTGGTTAGATAGTTAGTATGACAGTGTTATCCCCTGCCCAATAGGATTCAAGTCCTATACTTGACGTTGATGCTCGGATTTTCCTATATTTTTTCAGACATTTCTGCCAAGTTCGTTAGTGGGAGGACATGTTCCTGTCGAAAAGTAGACATTTATGGTGACTTCCAATTTCAAGATGCCATACTGGCTCGGTCTTTCGGATGTACTCATAGCGGTAGGTGTGCGTCGTCCGCTCATAAATGTGAGTGTATGTTCGGTATGCCAGCCACTTCGATTGTATTGTGTTTAGAAAAAACCTCGTACTAGCTAGAACCTCCACGGGGTGAATCAGTACTTGTGTTTGATATAAAGTTTCCTAATCTAGTGCAGATCTAGACGAACACGGTGGTGTCGCTAGATATAACTTGTTTGGATAAAAGAAAGAACAAGAAGAAAAAAACAGATATAGCTTGTTTGGTCGACTCCTTGTCGTGCACGGCGCTGAACATATTCAACACGTTTATAACATAACACAAACACAAACCCTCGATCGGCGGATCGAGCTTTTGACTCGAAGTCGGTATAGCCACCGAACACGCTATCGATTCTTCTTGGTCTCTTTCCGATGACCGACGGCGCCGCCAACCCCGAGATGGAGAAGAAATCCCGCCGGCCGACGTAGAGGCTCCTAAGGCCACCGAGACGGCAGTGGACGCTTACCAGAAGAAGAAGAAGAAGGAGTTGCTCTCGCTATCGGCGCCGGAGGACGACGTCGGCGTCCTGCCACTCGACCTGCTTCGCGACATCCTACTGCGCCTCCCTGCCAAGTCGGTCTGCCGCTTCCGCGCCGTTTGCACCGCATGGCACTCCCTGCTGTGCCACCTGGATTTCATCGCAGCCGCTCAACCTGGCCCGCGCATCGCAGTCGGCCTGTGCCATGACGGCCCTGGCGATGTCGTCGTCACCGTCCTGGACATGGATTCTGGCCACGTCCTCAAGCGGGTAAGCATTGACGTCGTCACAAGCCGCCACAGCACGCCGCCGCCGCACGAGACGCCCGACGTGAGTCCTGAACGAGCAGTCTGTGTCGTGGGCAACGACGGGCGGCTCCACCTGATCGACCCTGCCACTGGCGCGGTCAAACTCTTGCCTGACCCGCCGGCATCAAACCACATGTCTACTTCGTGCACGCTTGGGTGCGCCGCCTTGACGGGAGAGTACAAGGTGCTCGCCATCGCGAACGCAGCGAAGCATCCATGGCAGCAGATATGCAAGATCCTCACCCTCAACGATAATGGCGGGGAGCAGCGCTGGAGGGAGACGGAAAGCCCAGGGTACAGTTTGCTAGCGCCACTACCGCCATGGACTTACAGCGGGGAGGTCGCTGTGGTCGAGGGGGTGGCCTACTTCCTGGTCAGGCCGGACCACACGCTCGACGTGCAGCATGCCTGGATCATGGCGTTTGACCTTGGAGACGAGGTGTGGCAGCCGGATGCGCTCCAAGGCCCGGAGTGCAAGCACAATGTCGCCTTGGCCACACTTGAAGGCAAACTCGTTGTGTGCCATGACAACCGCCAAACCTCCATGGAGCTATGGTTTCTCGTGGACCCTGACCAGGCTGACTGGTGTATGCGGCACAAGATTGTCATGCCCTCTCTTAAGCTCTCGTCACCGGTGCCGACTTGTGGCATGTATTTCGGGAAGCCATTAGCGGGGCTAGACGACCGAACGATTGTCATGTGGATGCGGGTGACACCAACAGGCTGCAGCATCCCGCTGGACACGGTGCTGCGATATTACGACCCAAGAACCAGGGCTTTCACAGATGGAATGCAGGTAGCAAATTGCAGCCATGTTACTGTGCACACGTGGAGCATGTTGTATTCAGGAAGAGGAGGGATCAGGAGAGCTGCATTAGAGAGCTAGTAGTAGTAGTGTACTTAATCAGTGTATTGCTCAAGATCTAATATGTGCGTCCACCAATAAGAAACTTTCGTAATCTGAAGGGTGTCTGGGTTAGCGTCCGCACGGTAAGAGACACGGTGGTTTTGTTTTCTATGTTTTTTTTTTTTTTCGGCTGATCGTTTTCTATGACCTTTTCATGTAATATAAGTGTATGCGAATTCCTAGTTCTCTATTTTTGAAAGATATTGTTCTTTAATTAGCAGATGAAGACAAAACCACTTGAAAATTGAAAAATAATTTGGTTCCAAATTGCAATTCCAGGGACTAAAATTGGGTGCATAAAATTGCTACTCTTGCATCTTCACTACATGCACTCTTTTACTATTGTATATTTATTTTAAGATTGATTCATTAATAATGTCAATATTCGTAGTGGAAATTTGCTTTATTTTAGTCTCAAATTTTCCTGTGAATGGAAGTTACCTTAAGATCTACCTCAAGATCTTTTTACTGATTTTGGATTATTATTTGTTATCTTTTTTGAAAATGATGTTGAAACCCGGTCCCTGCATCCAACGATGCACATAGCTATTTTATTATACTAGACTAGATGACCCATTGCACCAATTGGCGCAGAAACCAAGTACTAACTATAAGTTAAGCAAACTATTCGAATAGAATTTTAGGGTTGGCTGTTCACAGTATGCTGCTGTTCTTACTTAATATAGATAATGCGCTGATGTGTTGTTCATTTTGGGACCAACAGCCTACAAGTAAAACGAACTATGTGAAACATAAATAAAACTAAGTGAACCATTTGAAGAGGCCAAACTGTTTTTTCCCCAACTATCTTCAACCGTGTAAATACCGACTACAACCGATTGCGCAAAGACCAACCACAACAAAAAGTCAAGCAAACTATTTTGTTCATGCTCCTTGATTCATAAATTATAGATACATTGGAGACGATCACTGACCCACTCCTGCACGACGCCTTGCCACCTGTGTGTCTCCATGACTCCGGCCGCTTCCACTCACTGCCAAGCAGGCCCTCGGTGGTAGGTAGGCACTGACTATGACCTTAGTGGTGGTTGGACGGCCCACAGGCAGGCCCGAGGTAGACACAGAGGGGACGCTCGGCGCATCCATCTCGTGTTCGTGTGAACGCAAATCAGACACAAATTTGGGTTTGAAATGTGTCCACACGAACACGAGTCCGACGCGATTTGGATTTTCATCGGCGTTTTCGTCCGCTCCGATTCAAACGAACACGCTTAGGATTGCATGGCACTGATGTGTCCCTGGAGCGTCGCTGGGTTGCTGCGTGCTAGTTTGCACATCTTTGCTTTGATATATTTGTGAGCTGGCATGTTTGCTTACCTGGTTATGTATCCTGTCTAGTTCTGCCTAAAAACTTTTTAATAGGGCAGTTTAAAACCTAGCTTTCTCCTGTGGCAGCTACTCTCCGGTTGCCGCCGAGCGCTGTTAATAGTTTATGTTGTGGCTTTTGCTTTTGCCTTTATAAAAAGTTGGAGCGGAGGGAAACCCTTTTCGATTCAAAAATGATAATTCAAATGAACACGTGAATCAACACTTGCTTGATAAACTTTCCTAAGTTAGTGCAGATCTAGAGTTATAGACCAAGACGGTGTCGGACATATCTTTGGTTCGATTCCAGTCCGAAAGAGAAAAGGCTATAGCTTGTTTGGACGACTCCTTGTGGTGCACGTGCACGTCCGCGCCGCCAAATATATTCAAAACGTTTCACACAAATTCTCGGCGAATCGAGTTTTGGCTCGAGGTCGCAACACTGGCAACCGCAAACGGAAACGCTATCGATTTTTCTTGGTCTTGTTCCAATGGCCGACGACGCCGCTAACCCCGAGTTGGAGAAGAAGTCCCCGGCCGACGTCGACGATCCTAAGGCCTTCGAGACGGCGGTGGACGAGAACCAGAAGAAGATGGAGGCACTCTCGCTATTGGCGCCGGAGGACGGCGGCGGCGGCGGACCGCCTCTGCTGGATGACTACGACGACGACTCCCAAATCCAAGCCGTAGGCGCCTCTGCTCTGCCCTCGCCTCGCTAGCCATGCCCCTCTCTATGCATGTCGGTTGGCTCATTAATTTGGTTCTTTGCTCCCCAGGTGGCCTCCGGCGGCACCGTCTACGAATCAGCGACGACCTTCGAGGACCTGAAGCTCACGCCGGAGCTGCTCAAGGGTCTGCACGACGAGATGGGGTTCAGCCGCCCCAGCAAGATCCAGGCTGTCACGCTTCCCATGATCCTCACGCCGCCCTACAAGAACCTCGTGGCGCAGGCGCACAACGGCTCCGGCAAGACCACCTGCTTCGTCCTCGGCATGCTCAGCCGCGTCGACCCCAGCCGCAGGATTCCCCAGGCCATCTGCATCTGCCCTACCAGGAGCTTGCAGCAGGTTTCTCATCTACTCCTTATTGGATACTACTAATAACAAGCCGCAGCACTGTGCTGAATCTTATTTGTTGCTCTGTGCAGAATAAATCTGTGCTCATGAGGATGAGCAAGTTTACCGGCATTACCTGTGCCTGCGCCATCTCGCCGGCTCTCAACGATTACATGCCCGTCTCCAAGATGCCAGCGGTGACTGATCAGGTGGTGATTGGCACTTCTGGGACGCTCATTAAGTGGATTGCCAAGAAGAAGCTTGCCACAAGGGAGATTAAGATTCTTGTGTTCGACGAGGCAGACCACATGCTTGCTGAGGTACACTTGATTTCTCTTCTCATCTATCAGCTCGAGTCATCATCAATTAATATACCCAATGTTACTCAGAGACCAAGTATCTTCTATTAGATTTAATGAGTCCTCTTTCTTGTGCTGGTGAATGTTCTTGTAGGAGAACTTCATGAGTGATTCTAAAAGGATCATGAAGGACATACAGAGCAGTGCTGGTGACTGTCAGGTAACACTTTTGGTCATGTGACTACTTTTGACTTTGACAGTAGAATCACACGCAACAACTTGCACACCGGAATATATAGTTCAAAATCGAATGTCCGTTGTTGCGGCAATCATGTTTTCTAGAAAATATTTTGAATCTTGGGACTTCTGAAGGGAAACAACTTGTTCATTTACTTTGTATGTGCTCATGTGCTGCTTGTTGAACTTCTACCGGTTGCTAATGATAGGTAGACGGCTTATGGTGTAAATGGGTCATTTGGTGATGCAGTGGGTTGTATTTAGTTTTGCAAGTTTTTCTGATTGTGATATTCAATTTTGTTTATGTTTGAAGCAACACATATTATTCTTAGTTTTTGGAACAATGCATATTCATCCATGGGCATCTTTGTTGTTGCCAGTTTAGGACTTACAAAAAGAAATCATGTGCTATGGCATTATCTATGTAACTGGCTAATTGTATATTGGGAACTCATGTCCTATATATAATTAAGTAGTTGATCCACACTACGTCTTAAGGGGTATCATCTAGTCATAGTAATCTTAAAGCCATCCGCTGGGTGTCATTGCCTGCAACTTTACATTCATCCATATATTGTGTTGATTTGCTTTGATATTTCACTAGCCTAGTCCATGTGGCGGATAATCCTTTGTGATGCTTGTAACTCTTGGCGTAATTCCATGGATGTGCCATTCAACTAGCTTTTTTATATGGTTCCTTTTTTTGTCAAAACATTACGAACATTCTTAGTACTCATCAAATTTCTTGCCTCGATGTGTTTGTTTCTCTTTCTGTATGGTGCATTTTTCTTATTTGAATTCTTTTATGCCAGCTGCTTCTGTTTTCTGCAACCTTCAACGAGAAAGTGAAGGATTTTATTACAACGGTCATTAAGGATGGAAACGAGATATTTGTGAAGAAGGAAGATCTTACTTTGGACAAAGTAAAGCAATATAAAGTCCGAGTCCCCGATGAGATAGCCAAAATAGAGGTCATAAGGGACAAAATATTTGAGTTTGGTCAAAGGGTTGGACAGGTTATCATATTTGTGAGAACAAAGATAAGTACTAAGAATCTTCATAACGCTTTGACAAAAGAGGACTATGTGTGTTCCTCAATTCAAGGATCCTCGACCACTCAGAGAGGAAAAGGTAATACAGGAATTCAAAGATGGGTACACCAAGGTTCTTATATCAACTGATCTTCTTGCCCGAGGTTTTGACCAATCACAGGTACTATGTGTTTCATACCGATTTTACTCACAGGTTGAATTTCCAATTCTAACATTATCCCATTGAAAGGTCAATCTGGTCATCAACTACGACATGCCAATCAAATATAATTCTAGAGATGAGCCTGATTATGAGGTGTACCTGCACAGAATTGGCAGAGCTGGGCGCTTTGGCCGAAAAGGTAAATTTATTTATGTATCGCATACTTTCCAAAACAAATAGTGGGAGATGATGACTGTATTCTATTCTAGCATTACATAAAATAAATTGTAATGAGTATCACATGCAGCCGTTATAAGCATAATAATGGTCAACATCGTGACAAATGCAAAAGGCTTGGGGTAAAGGCAGGCCGAACCTGAGTAATAAGAAAACATGCCACCTTTAGTAAACCTAATGATATTCTAGCCTGAGATTGAACTTCTCACCAGAATTAGTTTGGTAATGTTGTGAATAAGATTTGGCAAGAATTCTGAGCTTCTTTATGAGGATATGATAGAACTTAGGTGACCATTGCTTGTCGATTATGGATGTTATATGCTTGTTTGGATTGTAAACTGATTTTCTTGGATTGTTCACACAAATTACTTGAACTCTTATAGGTTTTGTACACTAAAAACATAGAATCTGTCTAATCATGAAAATTATTCATGCCAAATTAACAGCTACCCTGTTGTCCAATAACAATGCTAATTTTGTGGGATATATTCCTAACTGAATCGATGCTCGTGACAGGAGCTGTGTTCAACCTGCTATGCGGTCCAACCGATGACATTTTGATGACAAAGATCGAGAACTACTTCCAACACAAAGTACAGGAGGTCCCAAGCTGGGAGAGCGAGGAGAATTTTGAGACTGTTCTTAAGGATGCTGGTTTACTTGAGTAAAGATTCTCAGAAACGGGAGGCAACAGATGTGCACTTGTCTTCCAACTGTTCAACTTATATGATTATGTTGCCGCCGGCACACACGTGGTACTTTTGAACCAAACTGGAAGGGTCAGGAGTTTGGATTAAGTCGTAACTAGTAGTAGGCCCACACTTCGTGTCATATACCTTGATATCGTGAACTGAGAATAGCTTTGATGTTTACGTACCTTGTGATGGAACCAACTCATATGATTCAAGTCCTGGACTAGCACCGGTGCTCACAGGCCAATCCCCTCATCCCTGGACTCCCACCTGCCACATTTTTGCACAACACTTTGATGATGGCATCGATACCACACCATATGATGAATCATTCCTCTACAAGGAACAATCACTTACTGAGATTTTCTTGGCCAATAAACCAATGTGTATTTGACATTTTCTGAGCTTTTCTAATTTGCCAATAAACCAATGTGTAGTTGGCTGTTGGTAGTGAGTTGAAAACATTGTTGTAGCACTCAAGATATGTAAAATAGAGTTTCAACAATCTAATTTCTTCTTTTGGTATTTTGAGACTAAAATTATTAAATTCATTAAACATTGAAGAAATTTATCTTTAGGGTATTGAAATCAAAATACTACGCCGGAAGCGCTAGCGCCGGCTGCTCTGGGCTGTGGTATGGCGCCCCAAATCAACTACGTATTTGCTTTGGATCTCATGTGCTAGTTGAAAACAATCGGAGGCGGTGATTCGGTGCCCGAGCCCAGATGCTCCTGAAATCATCCGTGTCAATTCCAGGCTCGATCCAAACAATTTGCTTTGACGCGTCTGACTCAAAATATAGAAAAAGGGACGTACACTGATATACAATACTAGACAGTAGCTCTAGCGTGCCCAAATCATATAGGTGGGAAGCCGTTCAGGGCGGGCGCTCTGGTCTGTGAACCAGAACGTCGGCATTTCAATCGAGCCACGGATCAAATAAGGCAACGACTATGCATGGTCTGCAAGATCCTCACCCTAGATGACAACGGCGGGGAGCACTGAGAGAGACGGCAAGCCCACTGCTTAGTGTGGAATTGCCATCACCGCCGTCGACCTATAGCAGAGAGATTACCGTCGTTGAGGGTGTCGCCTACTTCTTGGTCACCTGCCAAGCACGCACACAGCTGAAGCTCAACAAGCATCATCGCCAGATCATGGCGTTTGACCTTGGAAGCGAGGCGTGGAAGCCTGCTGCGCTCCCATGCCCACGTCGGTTATGTGCGTTTCACACTAGCCACACTAGAAGGCCAACTCGAAGCCTGCCATGATGACGCGACCTCTGTCGAGCTGTGGTTTCTCGTGGACCCTCACCGGCCTCTATGGTCTATGCGGCACATGATCGCCATGCCATGCGATAAACTATGGTCACCACAGCCACCGGGAACTTCTTGCGAGTATTTTGGGAATCCTTTAGCCGTGCTTGATGACCGGAGGATCGTCATGTGGATGTGCATACCGGTGGCAACACAAGGGTACGTCTCCAACATGCTGAACGTGATGCTGCGATTTTATGACAAGAAAACTGGGGCTTTCAGTGACGGAATGCATGCAATGAAATGCAAACACGTTATCTTGCCTCCATGGAACTTTTTGTATTCTGGGAGAGGATCCTCAGTACACAAGCTATTGGGCGCAAATTGAAGAAGTAGATGGTTGGAAAATAAATACTACTACCACCATTGCATTTGAAACGGAGTGGTGCATTTGACAGGGTTGAAAACTCAAATGGGGGTTAAACACTGTTCAAATAGTAGTTGTGGTGAAACTGCGCGAGGGACACATGATTCTGTTTTCATTGCCTTTTGCGTCTAATGCATTTTATATGGTTACAAGAAAGTATGTCTTCGTGTCCAAACCTATACTTCGGGGACCAAATTTAGAAATATACATGCATTAATTGTGGTGCGCGCTTGTACATCATCGTTTTACAGCTAGTCTTCTAGTCCCTCCTGCATGCCATATTCTCACGCCGCAGTTTTAATTATAACTAGATGATACCACTCACGCTTGTTGCGGAAATATCTTGTAACATATTTTAATGTGATTCGCCGCATGAAACATGACTATAATAATATAACAGGCTAAAACTGAAAATAATTTATTATGTTTGATCAATGTATAGTTGTCAAATGTTAATTAATTATAAATAGAATAAAAATTCCCATGGATGTTTGCATGTTGAGATGGGTGTTTTTCATGCATGTTTGGTGAAGTTGCATGCTAGCATGTCGAGAGACATATGATAGTGGCGGTTTGCCTTTTCACATGCATGTTGCATGATGATGTGGCATACTTGCATGTTGAGAGAAATAGTTAGTGGGCCTAGCTATTTACATATAAAAGATTACATCAATGTCACACCGTAAGACGAGGCAGTAACACTAAAGTCTATGAGCAAATGGGTTTCTCTTATCGAATAATTACAATTTTGGTAGATTTTAAATCAAGAGCTTAATTAATCTAGTTTATTCTCATATCAAAAATTCATTATAAACATTAAGTATTGACGACCTAAAATCAGAAAGGTTGCATGGTTTGTGACTTTGAGTCCAATAGTATGAAAGTGCTTGAGTACCCTTGAAAATAGGTGTCTTTATTCGGAGTGTTAAACACTCAAGAATAAAAGAAAAGTGACCTTAGTAAGTCTTAGCTGTAAATTAATTAATTTACATATTCATATTTCTTAACTATAAATTATGGCACATTAACTATCAATCTTCACCCAACCGCTGCCTCTTCTCCCAAAAAGTGCTTCGGATAGCCTCCAGTCAGTGCTGCCACCGGTCCGCCTGCCTCCGTGGCCTTAGGGCCATGGGGCTCGTGGATCCCGGACCTTGCCGATGGGAGGGCTCCTCCTGGATGTTTCTTTGCATTTTGTTAGGTTTCTATCCTGGTTAGCAAGGGAGATGGCGGCTCCTTGAATATGGGATAAGGTTCTCCTTGCCAACCCTCTGTCTTGGTGGCACGTGTAGCATCGTCGGTAGGTGAGGTGGATGTGTGTCTCTATTGCATCAGAATTTTGTGGATCTACTTAGATCTAGTCGTCGTTCGTCCATGTCCGTGTGTCCTCAAGTTGGATTCTTCCGATGTACGCTACTCATCATTGGCGACCGTTGTTATTATGGTGCTAGTCCTATGCGGCCTTAGACAACTTTCCGACTGTCTACTGCAACAAGTTTTACCCGGCACCGGCGGGGGAGAGACGATGACGGCGGCTTGCTTCGGTGCCAAAATATAAGTCTCTTTTATGGTCGCTAGGTGGTCTACGGGTGTATTACTCTGTTCCAAAATGTAAGTCTTTTTAGAGATTTCAATATGAACTACATATGGATGTATATAGACATATTTTATAGTGTAGATTCACTCATTTTGCTCGTATGTAGTCTATATTGAAATTTCTAAAAGACTTATATTTAGGAACGGAGGAATAGATATAATTTTTATTATTTCGTTCTTCGTTGACTGTCATGATTGAAGATGCATGATTAAAGATGAACGGACGGTCAGGCTACGTACGAGTCCATGGACGGCACGGACGAGGCAACTAATCCGATGAAAACACATCTAAACGTGACAGCTACAAACACAAATATAGTCACACGTGCATCGAGTTTGATTGTTATGTCGTCAAGGACTCATGGCTTCGTGGTAGGATACAAACAGAACTCCGATTGTATCAGAGTATGTTTTTATTTGTTTATTAGGAGGCGAGAGTGAGGCCAGAGAAACCCATTAGCCCGTTCGATCGGAGGCCAGCTATCGACCAAGTTTGCGTCGTAGCAATCTATGTCCACGGCGACGACGATGGCGTCCACACTCCACCCACCAAACCGGCGATTCAACTCCGTTCCGATTGACGCCACCGCTAACGACGGCGTCCTGCCGCTGGACCTGCTCTACGACATGGCCGGACGGTTCCGCACGAGACAGCTAGCATTAATCTTTCTCGAGCAGTCCTTGTCAACGACAAGGACGGACGGCTCTGCCTGTTCGACCCTATCCCTGGCGCCGTCAAACTCTTGCCCGACCCTCAGTCATTGGCTCACATGTCTATTTCGTATACGCTTGGTTGGGTGGCCTTCACGGAAGAATACAAGGTGCTCACCGTCGCGAACTCAGTTAACCATGGGCGGCAGATCTGCAAGATCCTAACCCTGGATGACAACGGTGGGGAGCGCTGGAGAGAGGCGGAGAACCCACTGCTTAGTGTGAAATTGCCATTAGCGCCATCGACTTACAGCAGTGAAGTTGCTATCGTCGAGGGGGTCGTCTACTTCTTGGTGTCCGGAGCATGCAGACAGCTGGAGCGCAACCGGCACCATGGCTGGATCTTGGCGTTTGACCTTGGAGACGAGATGTGGAAGCCGGGTGCCATCCGAGGTCCCGTGTGGCGGCACGATTTCATCCTAGCCACACTAGAAGGCCAACTAGTGGCGTGCCACACGACGACTGCCATGGCTATGTCGAGTTGTGGTTTCTTGTGGATCCTGACCTGCCTCTATGGTGTATGCGACAAAGGATAGTCATGCCATACCATGAACTCCATTTACCAGCAGCGTGTGGATGGGGGCGGCCCCATGAGGACTTTGGGAAGCCACTAGCGGTGTTGGATGACCGGAGGATCGTCGTGTGGATGCGGGTGGCCCCACGAGGCCCCTCCGCACTTGATGAGGTGCTGCGGTATTATGACACGACAACCGGAACTTTCACAGATGGAATGCATGTAGCGAGATGCAACCACATCACTTTGCCACCATGGAACTTGTTATATTCAGGGAGAGGAGCTGGAGAACACAAGTTACTGCAGGGTGCAAGTTAAACACGTAGACATCTGGGAAATAAATACTACCACCCCACCGTTGCATTCGAGGTGGTCTGGTGCATTGGACAGGTAGAAAAGCTAGCACATACCGGTAGACTTCATCATTGATCCGAAGAACCATCCTCCATTAGGGAGGAAAAGTGCTCACGATCCGAGCCGTGCATCTATGTTGAGAAAAACTTGATTGTGAAACTCAGCTCCGTTTATAGGTACCTGAATTCCAGAGACAAGTGATTTTGTTTCCATAGCCTTTATGCTTCATGTATTTTATGGTTATAAAAGATGTTGCAAAAATCTTTGTTGCAATAGGGGATGTTGCAAGATAAAAAACGCGGCTGTTA
>CM038680.1:715586499-715644555 GCA_021605205.1 Aegilops longissima
GTTGGCATTTCAGCCTTTCTTCTCCTTTCAGGGCCTATCCGAAAGAGAATCCAGTACCTCTTGGTCCTGAATATCAGAATAGGACGAACGAACCGGCCTCCGCGGATATCTTTGCTTCGGAACAAAAGGAATAATAAAACAATTTAGCAGTCTGACACACTTACGTCCTTGCAAAGTAAATAATTATTATTGTAGTCGTAACCGTAGAATAGGATCCTAATCAAAATAAATACATTTGGTTCAGGCGCTATTAGCATGGTAAGAAAAGATTTTTTTTACAGACCAGAGGGGCTTTTTGGGGTCCAGAGCAAGAGGTAGCATTGTTACGGTTTGATAATTGGAAGGATGAGTATGTGATAATTGAGAATGCTGAAGAGATGGTTGATGAAAACGATCCGCAAGACGACTGGGCAAGCAAACAGACTACTTTCATGCAGAGCTCGTTGATCTAAAATCAGATTCTAAGGTTGGATATGTGCCCTCAAAGTTGGCTTCGCAGATGGTAGATGATGATTGGGCTTCATAGGGACAGATAACGCCCATGTGTATGGGCGAAGTGACAGTAATAGAAGAGGGCAGATCAAGATGCACAAGAGGGATGTCATGGTGTTGCAAGGGTTGTTCGTGTTGATTGGAATTCAGTGCAATTAGAAGACACTACTGATTTGGACATTGCACTAATGGCTAACACTGAGATGGCCAAAAATTGGCATTCCAAAGGATGATCAAGATAACTAAGAGAGGGTGAATCAAATTTTCCTAATGACGCTAACATAGATGCTTGTGAAGATCTGGATGGACAGCTGATGAAAGATGCAGCAGATGATGCACATGATGACGAGCTTGTAAATATCTATGACAAAGAAAATCATGTTATTGAAGTATGGAAGTTGTTCCCAATCATGAAGGAGTTTAGGATGTGTTTTTAAGACTTATGCAGTCAAAAAGGAGTTTGATGCCAAGACTATGTGGACTGACAGAAAGAAATTTTATGAGAAGTGTTGATTGAAAAGCCGATTCATATAGGAAAATGTAATCTTAGAAACACTGTATTTTGTAATATATGCTTGAATTTGAGTAGATGGAGAGGAAGTGCTAAATATTCATGGTCACATAGATTAATGTGGCCACAAGAAAAGTAATCTGGAGATTATTCTCATGGATTGAAGCGGGACAGGAAAATGGGACTATATAGTTCGCATGAGATGGTTTCTAGGCAAGTTCTATTGAAAAAACTGAACTCGGCCTAAAACAGAAAAAGAAAAATAGTTACTAGGAGATGAAGTGATTGAACGTGAAGGATTAGTATAAAGAGAGTGTTTGAACGAAGAGGCACACAAAAACACTTAGTACGGGGCAATTATGTAGTTAAACTAGATCATGTTGGCACACGTTACCATGTTTATTAATTTTGGTGTTAGAATAGGATTTCTATGCATGCATGGAATATGTGATATACTGCACATGTTTGCATTAACCTCTATGAGGGCATTGAATTGTATCTATAACAACTATAAGAAACCAAAAATATTTGACTCGGGCATCACCCACCACCAGTCCACTACACTTAACACCACCATAACCTTCAGCATATACCAGGTGCATCCAAACTGTCTACTGGAGTAGTGTGTATATATATACTTCTGTGGCGTTTGTTGTTGAAAACTCACAAGAACAGATATGAATGGAGAAAGTGTTGGTTCATGTGTACCAGGATGGATGTAGCCGTAGATAGGATGGCAACAACTGTGATTTTATTTCCCAAAAAATGTATTACAATTTATTGGAATTGTAGGCACCGGGAAAGGGCTAGCTAGTGCCACATTACCCAGGTGTAGTTGCTTGCATGCGTGCATCTGATGGACCTACCACCCACTTAGTTAGATTTAGAGGCAGTGTAATCTTGACTTAACCATTTGTGGAATTTTTAAAATAAAATAAATTATTTTTTCTAATGAAAAAACATCTCAAGTCAGTCTATCGAATTAATATTTGTTCTTTAACTTCCAAAGACATATCTCCATAAAGTCTTATACTATTGTAGCTTTTTCTAGAAAATTTGTTTTAGTATTTACAAATAGATGACACACCAGCCAATACATGTATGCACGTATTGTCTTCTTCAGTTAATATATTCACTCTTTAATGCATTCCAATGCATCAATTCCAGTCAATTTTCCATACCACGTGAATAAGATGGCATGAGTTTGTCTAAGATGCATGACATGGATAATTATGTGACTAATTATGATATGGCAGACATGCATGGCATGCATAACATGGTGAGGTGGGAGAGTGCATGTTGTAAGAATTAAAGATAGTGAATGTGGTGCATGGCAGAAAAATAATGCTATTGGATGCTGACATGGCACACTTGATGAGGTGGAAGGTTGCATGTTGACATAATTGGTTGTAGTGGGGATGAACTTTTTAAGAATGTAAGATTAGAATTGAGAAACTTCAAGAAGTTGACTCAGACATCACCAGCCAGAACATAAACAATCACTAACATTTAGAGCAACTTGTCCCTCATTTCGATCCGTCAATATATACCATGCACATCCAAGGAATTCTGTTTGCATATACACATCCACTCTATGGCATGGGGTACTACAAAAAGCACTAGAAGAAATATAGATAAACAAGTGTTACTTGTATCATGTGTACTGAGATGATGTCCGCATGATGATTTGATGCATGTTGGAGGTGCATATCAATTTGTTGGAATTTTAGGCATTGGAAAGATCTAGTCAGTGTGATTGCAGATTATTATACTTCTTCCGTTACAAAACATAAGCAATTTCAGCATTTGTCCAAGTTAAACTATTTAATGTTTGACAATGTATAAAAT
Organism: Aegilops longissima; assembly: GCA_021605205.1. Classification (NCBI taxonomy): domain Eukaryota; kingdom Viridiplantae; phylum Streptophyta; class Magnoliopsida; order Poales; family Poaceae; genus Aegilops; species Aegilops longissima. Next base: position 715,589,351 of record CM038680.1, read on the forward strand.
AAATTGTGCTTACATCTACACACTACAGGAAAAACACACGTTATCTTGTATCACGCTGTAAGCCGAGTGTTAAAAACACGTGCTCATGGCTTATAACAACGCTCGGCTTACAGGCGGGCCACGTGGCATGGCCGTTGGGTGCTACCGGCCGTGATCCCACTTTGTTTATCATGTGCCCCTACTTTATACTCGGCTTACCTACAAGCGGTATGCCCGATAACTGACACTCGGCTTATAGCCCATAAGCCAAAACATTCAAGCCGTATCCGCTACTCGACTTACTGTTCACCCTGGCTTAAATTAATTTTCCTATAGTGACATTTACCGCGCCAAATTAATATCATTAGATCCATTATGAAATATATTTTCATAATCTATTTTTTTACTTCACATAAGATATTTTTAGGAATTTGTGGTCAAACTAGCATATTGGAGACCATGTCAATGTGTAAAATTAATTACATTATGGAACGATTAGAGTAGTGCATCTGTGCATGCATGTTGCCTTGTACATGATTGAATGGTGGAACTGTTCGAAGGCGGGTCTAACAAATATTACAGCCTTGTACATGATTGAATGTGTAAATTCAAAGATGGCCCCAGGAAGAAGGCAATGGTATTTGAGTATATTGGTGGGAAAACGTGGCATATTATAAGGTCGGTCGAAGTCTAACTTTACTTACTCAAGCTACACATCGGTGTTTGAAGAGGTGTTTATAAAAGACCAGAAGTTGTTATTGAGAACTATAACACAATTCTAGTCACAATGTGTACACAGAAAAAAAAAAGTAAATAATGTGGATATGCCTAGTGGCATGTATTTAGGATCGGTATACTGCTGTAATGTTAGTGATGGTTTAAGCAGCGTTTTCATTCGTTCAACGTCCTCCCTCCCATGGGAGTGTGATGAAACCTCTTTAGCCTGACTATCTATTAACCTTCGAGTTTAACATAACAAGTGATGGACACTCGCTCTTGTAACTCCTGCAAATAAAGCAACATTGGCTTTGTATTAGCCCACAATATCTGAGTCACATGCAAGCTGCAACAACCGCCACAATGAGTAATTCATGTGTAGTCCGCATAGCGACCCCTGCTTTGGCCCGAGGCCACATACTACACTACCAATTTATTAAATTCCCAACTCTACCAGGTTTGAGCTGACGAAAACTGAAATACAATATACTAGAATTGTACGCACCCCTAGTTGACCCGCTCTTCGTTGTAATCTCGATTATTTCTTTTTTTTCTCATTTTGGCTGATGTTATTTGTGGTTGTTATGTGATGAGCTGATTGTCTCTGGGCTTGCAGTTTTTTATGGCATGGTGAACCTAATGATAGTGATTTAGTATGGTGAATCTTGATATATTTTTATAAACATGATCAACCTTGACATAAGACGAACTAATACACAATGTATTGCCAGGGGCATGGATAACTGTTTTCCTATCTCTAGTGGTCCTTTGGTCATTTGGGGGGGTGATGAGGTAAATTGATTGTGAAAAGTGTTGATCGAAAAACCGATCCATATAAGAAAATATAATCTTGGAAACACTGTATTTTATAGTATATACTTGAAGTTGAGCAGGTGGAGTGGCAGTGCTAAATATTCATGGCCACATAGATTAATGAGGCCGCAAGAAAAATAGTTTGGAGATTGTTCTCATGGGTTGAAGCGGGACGGGAAAATGAGACTATATAGTTCACATTAGATGGTTTTTAGGCAAGTTCTATTGGGAAACTGAACTCAGCCTAAAAAGGAAAATGGAAATTAGTTACTAGGAGATGAAGTGGTTGAACGTGAAGGAGTAGTACAAAGAGAGTGTGTTTGAATGAAGAGGCATACAAAAACACTTAGTAGGGGACAATTATTTAGTTATACTAGATCATGTTGGCACACGTTACCATGTTTGTTAATTTTGGCGTTAGAATAGGATTTCTATGCATGAATGGAATATGTGATACACGTCATATGTTTGCATTAACCTCTATGAGTGTATTGAATTGTATCTATAACAACTGTAAGAAATATAAAAAATTGACTCAGACATCACCCACCACCAGTCCACTACACTTAACACCACCATAACCATCAGCATATACCAGGTGCATCCAAGCTGTCTATTGAGTAGTTTATATATACTTCCGTGACGTTTGCTGTTGAAAACTCACTAGAATAGGTATGAATGGAGAGAGTGTTAGTACATGTGTACCAAGATGGATGTATTGTAGCCGCAGATAGGATGGCAACAACTCTTATTTTATTTCCAAAAAACATGTATTCAATTTATTGGAATTGTAGGCACCGGGAAAGGGCTAGCTAGTGCCACATCAACTTGGTATAGTTGCTTGCATGCATGCATCTGATGGATAGACCACCCACTTAGTTAGATCTAGAGGCACTGTAATCTTGCCTTGTTTAGATAATGGATAATTGTGTATTGGCTCGCAGGGAACAGCTCTTCTTCATGATGTGGCTCACCTTCGCCCACCCTGCTCCTTCCTGCCTAGTTACACTGATACAGTTGCATGGCTTGGTCCCATTGTATACCGCTGCTCCTTCACTTCAGACTAGCACGTTTGTGCTGCCACCAAGTTACTCTATGAGTAGAGATTTGCCTCAAGTGCCGGCGCAGTGTATCGTAGCCGTTAAATTCAAAGATGGCCCTAGGAAGAAGGCAATGGTATTTGAGAATATTGGTGGGAAAACGTGGCATATTATAAGGTGGGTCGACGTCTAACTTTACTTACTCAAGCTACACATCCGTGTTTGAAGAGGTGTTTATAGAAGATCGGAAGTTGTTATTGAGAACTAAAACACAATTCTAGTCACAATGTGTACAGAGAAAATAACAGTAAATAATGTGGATATGCCTAGTGGCATGTATTCAAGGATCGGTATACATATGGATATTATTCAACTACGGGAACAGCTGATAATATGGTAGCTACTGCTTGTGCGTTGCAACGGGGGCATATGTATTCTAGTGATCCTCCCATCCAACGCTCGATCATACTTTTTATAATTAACTGATCCTCTCAGTCAAAGAATTAAACTCTCCATAAGTAACGCGATCCTCCCATCCAAAAAATAATACTCTTCATAATTAACGTGATCCTCCCGTCCAACGCTTGATGATGTTTTTCATAATTAACGCGGTCCTTTTGTCCAAAGAATGATACTCTCCACAATTATGTGATCCTCCCATTCAAAGAATGACATACTCCATAATTAATATGGGACAAACAAACATATGAAACCAAACCAAACCAAACTTTGATGTACCATCATGACCGCAGACTCCCCTTTTTTAAAGGGCTGCTACAAATAATTAAGAGGAAGAAGAATTCAACAAAAACCTATTCTGCACCACCTCTCCTACTTTGCAATCCATTTACACAACAGGGCTACATATCTGATCCTACTGTTCAAGAAACCCAGTCCAGCCCACGTAAAAACTCCTTTGGTGGCTGAGGTCTTTCTAGGAACCATTCGATGCTTCCTTTTTTTGCCAATCCCCTCCCACAAAAGGGTATGCCTCCCACACATCTTCGTTGTATGAGGAACAATGATGAATCGTAGCTCACACAGGGTTGGTTAAGACAACCAATCTTCTGATTTTTGTGAACAACATACGAGTCGGACAAAGTGATTATAACTGGAATACTGGGGTTCATATAATTAATTGAAAAAGGGGATGCGAAAGCCCGCATGTGCATCCCTGTTCAACTCAGTTGAGTTTGTTTTTGTAGCCAGATCAACAACGATGAACATTAACACCAGTCAATCCTAGACGTGCTAATACGCATACATGCGCGCAATCACCTTAAATAAAATTGACGCCCTACCTCCTCCCTATGAGAGGGAGCGGGCTTGGATGAGCCGCCCATGACTGCGGCCGAGATGCAGCGACTCCGGTTGCCGGTCTCCGTCGGTGGCCGGAGTCAAGTGAGGCAGCGGAGGCGAGTCAGGAAACTCCAGCTGCGGGAGAAGCAGGGGGTCGGGGATCGGAGCTGAGTGGAAGAAAAAAAGGACCCTGATTTTTAATCCCTATGTTGAGATGGATTTTGCTGCTGAGTTTGCATGCCCCGTCAGTGTTGGCTGTAGTCAAAGCTGGTTGACTGAGGGAAAACCAAGACCAGGGTTTAGATTTGAACCTTATGGAAAGTTGAGGGTGCATTTCAACCGGTTTGAAATGTTCAAGGTCGTAAATTAAATCACCTGGTTAGTTCAGGGTTGAAATATGGACTTTTCTCGACAAAAGACGTCAGATGCTAGGAGAGACAGTGGTGGTTGTCGGGAGCTGGGATCGGTGGTGGTAGATGCTATTGATGGTGTCTGAACCGTTTTTTCTTTCATGCAGCGTGAGGCACTAGAAAGGTGACGCCTCCATAGTCCATGCCCTAACGGGGTGATGACGGTGACTACGATCAATGACATATAGTGCCACAACTTGTGTTGGGACCTACAACAAGTGATTCTATGACGGAAAAAACTTCAACCAGCGTTATGAATGCTGGGACCAGGGACTTGCTGGGACGAAAATGGCTGGGTGAGTGGAGACACGAGACGGCGAGCGACGCCATTGGTATTGTACACGCGGGCAAAAAAGTTGTGAATGTCGTGTTCTGTCTGCACGAGCAGTGAAGAGTTGGGGAATTTCTGTTGCGTCAAGACAGGGTGTGCGGGAGGTAGACAACACATATGGAATAGCTAGATATAACACAATTCTGTTGCACGGTAGATCGAACACAATTGTGCTACGGGCGCTGATAGGCACCGGCCGAAAGTTTCGGCCGGTCTAGCCCAGGCCGTTGGATGTGAGCCACGCGGGTCGTTGGATCCAGGTAAAAAAAACGAATCGCCCCTGGCTTCTTCTTCCTCCCGCACGCGGATGTCCGCGGGTCAGCCTCCTCGTGCTCGCCCTTGGATGCCGCGTCGCAGCTCACGGGGCCGCTCGCCGTCGCAGCTCGCCATCGCAGCTCGCCGGGGCTGCTCGCCGTCGCAGCTCACCTGGGGCGTTCGCTGTATGCAGCTCCGTCGGGCCGGGCATGTCTCCCTCCCTCTGGTTGCAGCACCGCCGGGTGAGGGTTCCAGCATTGTCGCAGTCCTCCATCATAGCTCGCCGCGTGCCCGTCGCAGCACCGCGCGCCATGCAGCTCCGTCACCGCCGCTCACCATTGTTAGCTAGCCGTTCTCGGTTTGAAGCTTTTTTAGAAGCGCGTTGTAGCTTTCCTCCAAGCCGGTTGCAGCTTTTTGTCGCTGCGAGATGCCGACCCCCAACTACCTCATATCCAGTTGAAGCTTTTTTCAAGCTGGTTGTAGCTTTCATGGCTACCGGATGTAGCATTTTTCAGCACTGGTTGCAGCTCTGACGTACATCCGTTGAAGTCCCTGCTTCCTTTGATTCCAAAACAAAAAATGTTGTTCGTTCCAGCTCTAGATTTGCAGGTTGTAGCAAAAACAAAAGCTGGTTCCAGCTCTGGGTTTGCCGGGACAAAAATCATTTGCTGCAAAAGCATTGCTGGTTGCTGCTTCCGCCGGTTGCCGTGGTAGCAAAAACTCTTGCGGGAAGAAGCTTTTGCCTCGTCGTTTGCAACAAAATGAGGCGGCCGCCGACGGCGACATGGAAAACACTCCAGGCGATGCACCAAACCTACATGCTGGTTCCAGCTCTGGATTTGTCGGTTGCAGCAAGATCAGACGCCGGTTCCAGCATCCCCTGTGTCGTGGGGTGTGCCTCGCCATCGAAGCTATGCAGCTCGTCTGTCGGAGCTGGGGGATTGCTGGTGCTGGAAACGGCGCGCTGGGGGAATAGCTGGAGCTGCGGATGAGAAGTGGTCGTGTGTGGGGGGAAATCGCCGGCCGTGGTGTGGAGGACGACCTCACCAGCAAGATTTGGCTACGGCGGGGGGAGGGGACGATGCGGGGGAGGGGGGTAGACGACAGCCACGCCGGGGCCGCTCGCCGTCGCCGCTCGCTCGTAGGGGCTGCTCGCTCGCCGGGGCAGCTCGTCGTCGCAACTCGCCGTAGCAGCGGGGTGGGACGAGAGAAGAAGTAGGAGCGCGAGGAAGAGGGAGACCGGCCGAATCGTTCCACCGGTGCCCCGGCCCCAAACGTTTCCCTTGTGCTACGTGGGAGGCCACAGATCGAGGCTCGGACCGGTTGCCCAATGCAGAACATGCACTCCCCCACCAGATAACACACTTATAAGGGCATCTCCAGCCGCGCCCCCAGGAAGGCCTCCCCAGGCGATTTTTTAGCGCCGGCGCCGAAAAAACGGTCCAGTCGCGCCCCCAGGAGCCTGATTTTCGCCGGCTTGGGCCGAAAACAGCGCCGGCGGACCCAACCCGAACCCGGCGCGCTGGGGGGCGCCCGGGGGCGCCGGGGCGAGCTGTTTTGGCGCGAAAAAGACGCGGGCCAGCCGCGTCAGCGACTCGGCGCCTCGTCTTCCCCCAACGGCCTCGGTTCCCGCGGGGAATCAATGGCAAGGCTGCCGCCGGTCAGCCTTGCCATTGATTCCTCATCACGGTGGCGCTTCACGGGACGGCGCGCCGACGCCTCCCCTCCCTCGCACGCGTACACACGGGCGCGGCCCGGCTATAAAAGCCGGCGGCCTCCACTCGCCTGTGCCCACACCAGCCCCGCCCCTCGCCGCCGTCCAGCCCCTCCCTCTCCCTGCCTCTCCCGAGCGCCGCCGCCCAGCCCCTCCCTCTACCTCTCCCGAGCCCGCCCAGCCCCGCCGTCGCCATGGCAGAACGCTTCCCCGGAGACGAGGCGGCGGCCAACGGCTTCGGCCGCCGTTCGCTCCGCGAACAGGAGTCCTGGCTCCTGTTCCAGGCGAACATCCCGGCGCCGCCGGACATGCGCGCCGGGCCAACGGGGTGGAGGCTCAGCGCCGGGGGAGTGCCCATTCCCCCGTTGCCCGACGCCGTGGCGAAGCCGAGGTACTTCGCCGAGGAGGTCGAGATCGTGCGCGCGTCCCTCACCGACGCCCAACGCTCCCTCCCCCAGTACGCCGCCGAAAACCACGCGGCCTGGCGGCGTATTTCCAGCGCCGCCAGCAGCAGCGCTTGGCGTCCACCAACGGCGCGCCGGTGGTCGGCGGCCGGCAGAACAGCGAGGGGCGCCACCTCTGGTGGGGCGTCCCCGGCCGCACACTCGAGGGCGTGCTCACGTACCTCGAGGGCGGCAACGACCCGCCGTTGGCGTACCCTCCGGCCAGGGTGGCCGCCCCGGCGCAGCACCGACGCGTCGGGCCATGGGCGCCAAGGAGGTTCGGCGCTTCCTCTTCTTCCTCCTCATCACGCTCTTCTTCCCATTCCTCCGGCTCTCCGGCACTGCTCGGCGTCAAGGCCGAGCCCGCGGCGGAGACGCCGCTCGGGCGGCGCACTCGCAGCACCGGCATCGTCATCAACGAGGGCGGCCGGCGCGCCTCGTCCTCGTCGGCTCCTCCGCGCTTCGTCAAGCCAAAGACGGAGCCGGGGCTGGCGCCGGTGAAGACGGAGCCGGGGCTGGCGCCGGTGAAGGCGGAGTTCGACGACGACGACGCGGCCCTCGAATGGGCGCGCCAGGACTCCATTGCGTTGGAGAAGGCGCGCCGGGAGAAGGAGAAGGAGCGCCAGTGCGCCGCCCTACGCCGCTTCGAGGAGCGCCGACGCGGCCGCGAGGAAGGCGGGGTCGTCGTCTTATGCGACAGCGACGACGACGACGACGCGCCGCCGCCTGTTCGCCAAGGCGACGCCGGGCAGGGGTCCAGCAGGGGCACCCGCGTCAAGGAGGAGAAGGCCGACGACGACGATGGCGGCGACGGCGGCGACGACTTCAGCCCCTTTCTTTTTTTTAGATTAGGTTAATGTAATGTTTGGACGAATTTCGCCGAAACTTGCCATGGTTGGCCGAAATTTAACTAGTTTTTATCATAAATTCGCCGAACGGTTTTTTTAAAATACGCGCCTGGGGGCCGACGGCTGGGGACCGACTCGCGCCAGGGCCATTTTTTGCGCCGGCTCACCCCCAGGCGGCGCTTTTAGACGCCCCCTGGGGGGCCAACGGCTGGAGATGCCCTAAGACGCCTGGATGCGTGTTATTTCTTCTACTATGAAAATGGGTATTTTGTTCAAATACGAACTCGGCATCTACCACTCTTGTGTTGCCGACACGGAATTGCAAGGATGCAAACAAGAAACCGCAATTGCTATCCCACACAAGCTAGCTCTGTCCCGGTGCCTCCAATTCCAATAAACTAACTGACATCCTAAATGTGCACTATATATCCATTTCGGTACACACCATCTAGCACTTATTCCATTTGTATCTATTCTAGTAGATTTTAATTTCAACAACACATGTTTGTGCCAAGTAACCGCCGAGGTGTGGACCGAATCACCGTGGAAGGTGTAGAGCGACCCAAGGCTACTGGAGCGCAAGAGAACCGTCCTGCTGACGGGATCCTCCACATCAAAGCTGAAAAGGTTCAATTCGAGATAACACCAATTGTCAGTAATAAATATGCGGACGCCAATGAGATTTTTTTTTTTTTGAGAGGTGTAGAAACTAAAACATCATCTAGAGAAAAGGGTATGGTAAAAGTGTGTTGGAACCATATGCAACTATAGGTAACCGAAGGACATTTCTAACAGTAATGCCAGATCAAAAGAGTGACAAATTCGGTTTTCTATCCGGTTTCCCTTATAAACTGGATCAGCCAAAGTTAAGGGGTGACTCTTGGCTTTGGCAGCTTTTTGAGCAATATATTCAGGTGGGGATCCTCTCCCCCCCGGTGACCGTTCAAAAAAAAAGAGTGACAAATGGAGAGGTTACCTTGCTGACCTGTGACATGTGAGGAGGTGCCACAACCCATCTCCCAATCAATGGCGTTGTTGGGATATTGCATGGCGATGTTGTCGTAGGCCATGTTGAAGAGGTCCTGCTGATCCTAGCTTGTTGGCCCGAGTAGCAAGAGGTGGAGCAGTGGCAAAAGGTGAAGGAGTGGGGTAGGTGGTCGGACCAGCGGCAGTGTATGCCATGGGGACGGGGTAGGACGCCGGGTTAGAGAACATGACCAGACATGCTTCAACAAGGATGACGGGCGTGTGGACCAAGGATGTTAAGAATGTTCAACGGAACCCACATATATAGGGCGGGGAAGAGCCATGTCATATGAGGCAAAATTCCTCATCCAATGAGCGGTGGTGGCAGGTGATGTCCTGCAATTGCACATGGTTTAGTTGTACCCTTTTCGTGTAAATATTTCAAATATGTTTCGTTTCCATAGTAGAAGCAGGAGAGTGTTAATGAGTGTTTCTGTCACACACGAGTTGTCACACGTCTCGTGTGAATTGTTTTGGCAAGAAACTACACGTCTGCACCCTCGTACTCATTAGTTCTTTCCCAATGCCTACACTTCCAACGAATCAGACAACACCCATGTATCAATCTATGCATACGTCTAACGGTTGCTCCATCTATATATTTACTAGTGACTTCTCTACAGCACCCATCACAGAGTGTGGTACGTATGACGAGAAAACTAGCTATTTGATACTTCGATATCGTGGATGCGGCTGATATATATTGAACGATGAAGACAAATATATGTTGTTCTCAATGCTAGTGATAGTGTAGGTGCGATAGGTGGTGTTTTACTCTGTGAAAGTACAGTTCCATACAAAATGGGAAGAAGTATTACAGACAAGATTCAGTAGCCATGTACTCCCTCTGTTGTCTTATTATTCTTTTTTGCTTATACTGTGATCCTTGGTCCCTCCACCAATTATTCTTTTTCGCTTCCTCATTCAGGCATGTCATCTCTCTCCTACTAGCTTCCGACATTCAGTCATGTCATCTCCCTTGGGTCTTCTGCTGTTTATAAAGTTAGGGCGTGCAAAGTGGCGGCCGGTAAAGCCATGAACTAGTACAAACCAATTGACGCCATGAGATTATGTTTGAACCGACTTCTTCAATCTTGAGTACCAGGTGAGGACGGACCTCAAATAGGGTTGGCCGTCTGTCTGGAGCATGCACTTGGAGCAGACGAACGGCCCGCCTGCTGCTGGTTTACTAAGGACGTAAGGAGAAAGGTGCAACTGGCATAGTTCCCCCAATTAGATAGTGAATCGTCATTTTCAATCGTACATCACTGTTCCTATCAGTGTCCAGCGATTTTAATGGTTCTGGAAGCTCACCGGAGTTCATAATTCAGATGCAAGGATGATTAGTGCTTAGGCAAAGATAATCGCACTTCAGCAACACACGAGCAGGACAAGGAAAACAACAAGATCCTCAAAGAATCCCATTATTCGCACTTCAAACATTACATCAGTCACCTTATAAATCTGTAGAGATTCAGGCTTGCGAGACGTCGAGATGGACATACAGGCACTAGTCTACTGTGTGATAAGCTTTTGAACATTGCTTTTACAAGATTATGAATTCAACATTCGGGGTGAGAAATGGCTCGTACTCCCTCTGTTCCATTTTACTTGTCATTGATTTAGTATAAAGTTGTATTAAATCGGCGACAAGTAAAATGGAACGGAGGGAGTAGTAGTTAACAGACAGTTGGAGTACTTTTGCTCCAGAACTCTCTAGATGATTATTTCCTGGCGCAGATCATCATCTCGATCAACAGATATTTTGAGTTGCGCCCATTCTCTGAACATTGACAACTCTCGGTCCCGAACACATGCATGCATGCGAGAAAATACTTAAGCCAGGCTGCAGGTGGACGTGAGCTGCCCTCAACGCCCACGTCCAAGCCCACAAAATCACCCTCGTGGGCTCCCACCCACTGCGTCAAAATTATATGGGCCTTGCAGGCCCCGGCGCCTACTGGCGCCTTAAACGCCGCTTAAAGGCAATTTCATACAGGGCGCACACCGCGGTCCATATTCTTCCTGTTTATAACTTTTTTATGCATTTTCCACTTGGATTCTATGGGTTCTTTTTTTCATTTTCCTCTTTCTTTCTTCTTCTTTTTTATATTTCTAAATAGGTGCACTTTTTTCTAAATCGATGAACTTTTGAACTTTTTTCTAAATCGATAGACTACTTTTTGTAATCATGATTTTTTTAAAAATCGATGAACCTTTTTTCAAATCATTGAACTTCTTTCCAAAATCCGTGATTTTTTTTTCTCAAAATTGTAAAAAATCATTCGTTTTTGTGAACTTTTTTTTTCATTTATTTGGATTTTTGGATATATTTTGCTTTTAAGAAAACAGTGGTTGACTGGTCAACTTGTCAAGCATGGACCAGTCAACCATTGAGCGAGGCGAACCAGGTGCGCCCTAGGTGAGCGATCGGTCGTGCGTGGGCGTCAGAATCCCTCACCGTCGCAGAAGGTGACAGTTAGGAGGACTCCTTGCAGGATGTCCCACTAAACCCCAGAGAAGACAAAACACACATGTGCCCTACGAAGTCCCCGTTCTCTACCGCCCAAGTCGCTGGCCACCGCCTTGACTACGATGGCCGGCCACCTGCTAGCTCGCCAGCGGGTCCCCAAATCCAAGCGGCAACGCCATGATATGGCAGGTTCTGTGTTCTTCTTTTATGTAGAAGAAACTATGTTCTTTACCTAGCCCATTGTTGGATAATATAATTACTTTGCACATCAATGTGGATGTTGTAGGAATGATTCGTTGATATTTCTATTACTATTGTAGGAGTGGCCGTCAGAAAGGTGCTTCTTCCATTTTCGTTCCTGCACTTCATAAATCCAAACTCGGCCCACTTTCAGGCAACTTGATGCACCTAGGCCCTATGAAGTTCCTCTAGCATGAGATTGCTCTTTACCTGCACCAGATGCCTTTCACATGCGGTGTTGTAGCAGCGGTTTCACAAACGGCAGTGGAATAATCATGGTACTACCACAGAGTTAATGAAACCACTGCTTCGATTAGTTTCACTCTTTTAAATTATTTTCTTCTGAGAACATATGTTGTATGCATCTTTTTTCTCAAATGACAAAGGGCTGGGAATAGTTTTAGCAAATAAAACTAACAACCACATGTAGATTGTTTTTACTAAGCAACCTTTGGTCACGGCAATGCATACAGGTACTCAGGGCCGGCCCATTGGCCGAGCAAAGAGGGCGACCGCCCCGGGCCCCAAGAGGAGGGCCCCAAATATTAAATATGGTACAAACCACTATAGTATTATCTATCATGTTTAAAATATTATTGCAAACATGTAAAATAAAATTGTAATTTTACATGAGCAAATCAACATCACATCAAACTAACAACCAGTCTGATAGGCTATAGTGAATCGGATAGGTGAGAATGAGCTTCGATAGATTCTAAGTTTAATCTGTACAAAAGCTTTTATTTTAGATACTGGCATGAGCTTCTTGTGAAGGAAATATGCCCTAGAGGCAATAATAAAGTTGTTATTTTATATTTCCTTATTCATGATAAAGATTTTGTTCATGCTACAATTGTATTGATCAAAAACTTAAATACATGTGTGAATGCATAAACAAATACAGTGTCCCTAGTAAGCTTCTGCTAGACAAGCTCGTTGATCAAAGATGGTTAAGGTTTCCTAACCATAGACATGTGTTATCATTTGATAACGAGATCGAAACATTCGGAGAATGATGTGATGGACAAGACCCATCCATTCGCTTAGCATATGATCATTCAGTTTATTGTTACTGCTTTCTTGAATGTCAAATATATGTTCCTTCGACCATGAGATCATGCAACTCCCGGATACTGAAGGAATACCTTGTGTGCTATCAAACGTCACAACGTAACTGGGTGATCATAAATATGCTCTATAGGTATCTCCGTGAAGGAAATATGCCCTAGAGGCAATAATAAAGTTATTATTTATTTCCTTATTTCATGATAAATGTTTATTATTCATGCTAGAATTGTATTAACCGGAAACATAATACATGTGTGAATACATAGACAAACATAGTGTCACTTGTATGCCTCTACTTGACTAGCTCGTTGAATCAAAGATGGTTACATTTCCTAGCCATAGACATGAGTTATCATTTGATTAACGGGATCACATCATTAGGAGAATGATATGATTGACATGGCCCATTCCGTTAGCTTAGCACACGATCGTTTAGTGTGTTGTTGTTGCTTTCTTCACGACTTATACATGTTCCTATGACTATGAGATTATGCAACTCCCGTATATCGGAGGAACACTTTGTGTGCTACCAAACGTCACAACATAACTGTGTGATTATAAAGGTGCTCTACATGTGTCTCCGAAGGTACATGTTGGGTTGGCGTATTTCGAGATTAGGATTTGTCACTCCGATTGTCGGAGAGGTATCTCTGGGCCCTCTCGGTAATACACATCACTTAAGCCTTGCAAGCATTGCAACTAATGAGTTAGTTGCGGGATGATGTATTACGGAACGAGTAAAGAGACTTGACGGTAACGAGATTGAACTAGGTATTGAGATACCGACGATCGAATCTCGGGCAAGTAACATACCGATGACAAAGGGAACAACGTATGTTGTTATGCGGTGTGACCGATAAAGATCTTCGTAGAATATGTGGGAGCCAATATGAGCATCCAGGTTCCGCTATTGGTTATTGACCGAGAATGGTTCTAGGTCATGTCTACATAGTTCTCGAACCGTAGGGTCCGCACGCTTAAGGTTTCAATGACGGTTATATTATGAGTTTATGTATTTTGATGTACCGAAGGAGTTCGGAGTCCCGGATGTGATCACGGACATGACGAGGAGTCTCGAAATGGTCGAGATGTAAATATCGATATATTGGACGACTATATTCGGACTTCGGAAAGGTTCCGAGTGATTCGGTATTTTTGAGTACCGGAGAGTTACGGGATTCGTATTGGGGCTTAATGGGCCATACGGGAAAGGAGAAAAGACTCAAAGGGTGGCCTCACCTCCCCATGGACTAGTCCGAATTGTACTAGGGAGGCGCCCTTCCTTCCTTCTCCTTCTCCTTCCCTTTCTCCTACTCCAACTTGGAAGGGGGGAATCCTACTCCCGGTGGGAGTAGGACTCCCCTATGGCGCGCCTCTACCTGGCCGGCCGCCCCCTCCCCCTTGATCCTTTATATACGGGGGCAGGAGGGCACCTCTAGGCATAACAACAATTGATCGTTTGATCTTTTAGCCGTGTGCGGTTCCCCCCTTCACCATTGTCCACCTCGATAATAGTGTAGCGGTGCTTAGGCGAAGCCCTGCGTCGGTAAAACATCATCATCGTCACCACGCCGTCGTGCTGACGAAACTCTCCCTCAACACTCGGCTGGATCGGAGCTCGAGGGACGTCATCGGGCTGAACGTGTGCTGAACTCGGAGGTGTCGTATGTTCGGTACTTGATCGGTCGGATCGTGAAGACGTACGACTACATCAACTGCGTTGTGCTAACGCTTCCGCTTACGGTTTACAAGTGTATGTAGACAACACTCTCTCCTCTCGTTGCTATGCATCACCATGATCTTATGTGTGTGTAGGAAATTTTTAAAATTACTACGTTCCCCAACAGTGGCATCCGAGCCACGTTTTATGCGTAGATGTCATATGCACGAGTAGAACACAAGTGAGTTGTGGGCGATATAAGTCATACTGCTTACCAGCATGTCATACTTTGGTTCAGCGGTATTGTTGGATGAAGCGGCCCGGACCGACATTACGCGTACGCTTACGCGAGACTGGTTCTACCGACGTGCTTTGCACACAGGTGGCTGGCGGATGCCAGTTTCTCCAACTTTAGTTGAACCGAGTGCGGCTATGCCCGGTCCTTGCGAAGGTTAAAACAGCTCCAACTTGACAAACTATCGTTGTGGTTTTGATGCGTAGATAAGAACGGTTCTTGCTCAGCCCGTAGCAGCCACGTAAAACTTGCAACAACAAAGTAGAGGACGTCTAACTTGTTTTTGCAGGGCATGTTGTGATGTGATATGGTCAAGACGTGATGAGATATAAGTTGTTGTATGAGATGATCATGTTTTGTTGAAGTTATCGGCAACTAGCAGAAGCCCTATGGTTGTCTCTTTGTTGCATAAGATGCAAGCGCCAAATAATTGCTTTACTTTATCGCTATGCGATAGCAATAGTTGCAAGAGCAATAGTTGGAGAGACGACCATGTGACGACACATTGATATAGATCAAGATGATGAATATCATGGTGTCGTGCCGGTGACGATAGAGATCATGACAGTACTTTGGAGATGGAGATCAAAGGCGCAAGATGATCATGGCCATATCATGTCACATATTTTGATTGCATATGATGTTTATCTGTTATACATCGTATTTTGCTTAGTTCGGCGGTAGCATTTTAAGATGATATCTCACTAATTATCAAGAAGTGTTCTCCCTGAGTATGCACCTTTGCGAAAGTTCTTCGTGTTGAGACAACACGTGATGATCGGGTGCGATTGGCTCTACGTTCAAATACAACGGGTGCAAAACAGTTGCACACGCAGAATACTCAGGTTAAACTTGACGAGCCTAGCATATAACAGATATGGCCTCGGAACACGGAGACCGAAAGGTCGAGCGTGAATCATATAGTAGATACGATCAACATAGTGATGTTCACCATTGAAACTACTCCATCGCACGTGATGATCGGACATGGTTTAGTTGATTTGGATCACGTGATCACTTAGAAGATTAGAGGGGTGTCTATTTAAGTGGGAGTTCTTAAGTAATATGATTAATTGAACCTAAATTTATCATGAACTTAGTCCTGGTAGTATTTTGCAAATTATGTTGTAAATCAATAGCTCGCGTTGTTGCTTCCCTATGTTTTTATATGTGTTCCTAGAGAAAACTAAGTTGAAAAATGTTAGTAGCAATGATGCGGACTTGGTCCGTGATCTGAGGTTTATCCTCATTGCTGCACAGAAGAATTATGTCCTTTATGCACCGCTAGGTGACAGACCTATTGCAGGAGTAGATGCAGACGTTATGAATGTTTGGCTAGCTCAATATGATGACTACTTGATAGTTTTGTGCACCATGCTTTATGGCTTAGAACCGGGACTACAAAACGTTTTTGAAACATCATGGAACATATAAGATGTTTCAAGAGATGAAATTGGTATTTCATACTCATGTCCGTGTCAAGAGGTATGAGACCTTTGACAAATACTTCGCCTAAAAGATGGAGGAGAATTGCTCAACTAGTGAGCAAGTACTTAGATTGTCTGAGTACTACAATCGCTTGAATCAAGTGGGAGTTAATCTTCCAGATAAGATAGTGATTGGCAGAGTTCTCTAGTCACCATCACCAAGTTAATGGAACTTCGTGATGAACTATAATGCAAGGGATGACGAAAACGATTCCCGAGCTCTTCGTGATGCTGAAATCAACGAAGGTAGAAATCAAGAAAGAGCATCAAATGTTGATGATTGACAAGACCACTAGTTTCAAGAAAAGGGCAAAGGGAAAGAAAGAAAACTTCAAGTAGAATGACAAGCAAGTTGTCACTCCCGCAAAGAATCCCAAAGCTGGACCAAAGCCTGAAACTGAGTGCTTACACTGCAAAGGAAATGGTCACTGGAAGCGGAAATGCCCTGAATATTTGGTGGATAAGAAGGATGGCAAAGTGAACAAGAGTATATTTGATATACAGGTTATTGATGTGTACCTTACTAGTGTTTATAGTAGCCCCTGAGTATTTGATACTTGTTCGGTTGCTAAAAATT
Source organism: Aegilops longissima (assembly GCA_021605205.1). NCBI lineage: Eukaryota > Viridiplantae > Streptophyta > Magnoliopsida > Poales > Poaceae > Aegilops > Aegilops longissima. The sequence continues at coordinate 715,606,026 of CM038680.1, forward strand.
AGTAACTCGAAACAGGAGTTACAGAATAAACAGAGACTAGTTGAGGGTGAAGTGACGATGAGTGTTGGAAGTAGTTCCAAGATTGATATGATCATCATCGCACACTCTCTATACTTTCGGGATTAGTGTTAAACCTAAATAAATGTTATTTGGCGTTTGCGTTGAGCATAAATATGATTTGATCATGTTTATTACAATACGGTTATTCATTTAAAGTCAGAGAATAATTGTTGTTCTGTTTACATCAATAAAACCTTTGATGGTCATACAGCCAATGAAAATAGTTTATTGGATCTCGATCGTAGTGATACACATATTCATAATATTGATGCCAGAAAGATGCAAAGTTTATAATGATAGTGCAACTTATTTGTGGCGCTGCCGTTTGGGTCATATCGGTGTAAAGCGCATGAAGAAACTCCATAAAGTTGGATTTTTGGAATCACTTAGTTATGAATCATTTGATGCTTGCGAACCGTGCCTCATGGGTAAGATGACTAAAACGCCGTTCTCCGGTACTATGGAGAGAGCAACAGATTTACTGGAAATCATACATACAGATGTATGTGGTCCGATGAATGTTGAGGCTCGTGGCGGATATCGTTATTTTCTCACCTTCACAGATGATTTAAGAAGATATGGGTATATCTACTTAATGAAACATAAGTATGAATCGTTCGAAAAGTTCAAAGAATTTCAGAGTGAAGTTGAAAATCATCGTAACAAGAAAATAAAGTTTCTACGATCTGATCGTGGAGGAGAATATTTGAGTTACGAGTTTGGTCTACATCTGAAACAATGCGAAATAGTTTCGCAACTCACGCCACCCGGAACACCACAACGTAATGGTGTATCTGAACGTCGTAATCGTACTTTACTAGATATGGTGCGACCTATGATGTCTCTTACTGATTTACCGCTATCGTTTTGGGGTTATGCTTTAGAGACGGCAGCATTCACGTTAAATAGGACACCATCAAAATCCGTCTAGACGACGCCTTATGAACTATGGTTTGGCAAGAAACCAAAGTTGTCGTTTCTTAAAGTTTGGGGCTGCGATGCTTATGTGAAAAAGCTTCAACCTAATAAGCTCAAACCCAAATCGGACAAATGTGTCTTCATAGGATAGCCAAAGGAGACTGTTGGGTACACCTTCTATCACAAATCCGAAGGCAAGACTTTTGTTGCTAAATTCGGAGTTTTTCTAGAGAAGGAGTTTCTCTCGAAAGAAGTGAGTGGGAGGAGAGTAGAACTTGATGAGGTAACTGTACCTACTCCCTTATTGGAAAGTAGTTCATCACAGAAACCGGTTCCTGTGACATCTACACCAATTAGTAAGGAAGTTAATGATGATGATCATGGAACTTCAGATCAAGTTGTTACTGAACCTCGTAGGCCAAACAGAATAAGATCCGCACCAGAGTGGTACGGTAATCCTGTTCTGGAGGTCATGCTACTGGATCATGATGAACCTACGAACTATGAAGAAGCAATGGTGAGCCCAGATTCCGCAAAATGGCTTGAGGCCATGAAATCTGAGATGGGATCCATGTATGAGAACAAAGTATGGACTTTGGTTGTCTTGCCCGATGATCGGAAAGCCATAGAAAATAAATGGATCTTCAAGAGGAATACAGACACTGATAGTAGTGTTACAATCTACAAAGCTCGACTTGTCGCAAAAAGTTTTTCGACAAATTTAAGGTGTTGAATACGATGAGATTGTCTCATCGATGCTTAAGTCTGTCCGAATCATTTTAGTGATTGCCACATTTTATGAAATCTGGCAAATGGATGTCAAAACTGCATTCCTTAATGGATTTATTAAAGAAGAGTTGTATATGATGCAACCAGAAGGTTTTGTCAATCCTAAAGGTGCTAAACAAAGTGTGCAAGCTCCAGCAATCCATCAATGGACTGATGCAAGCATCTCGGAGTTGGAATATACGCTTTGATGAGTTGATCAAAGCATATGGTTTTGTGCAGACTTTTGGAAAGGTCTGTATTTACAAGCAAGTGAGTGGGAGCACTACAGCCTTTCTGATAAATATATGTGAATGGCATATTTTTTATCAGAAAATAATGTAGAATTTTCTGGAAAGCATAAAGGAGTGTTTGAAAGGACTTTTTCAAAGAAAGACCTTAGTAAAGCTACTTACATATTGAGCATCAAGATCTATTGAAATAGATCAAGACGCTTGATAAGATTTTCAATGAGTACATACCTTGACAAGATTTTGAAGTAGTTCAAAATGGAACAGTCAAAGAAAGAGTTCTTGCCTGTGTTGCAAAGGTATGAAATTAAGTAAGACTCAAATCCCGACCACGTTAGAAAATAGAAAGAGAATGAAAGTCATTCCCTATGTATCAGTCATAGGTTCTATAAAAGTATGTCATTCTATGGACCAGACCTATTGTATACTCTGCCCTGGTTTGGCGAGGGAGTACAATAGTGATCTAGGAGTAGACCACTGGACATTGGTCAAAATTATCCTTAGTGGAATAAGAATATGTTTCTCGATTATGGAGGTGACAAAAGGTTTGTCGTAAAGGGTTACGTCGATACAAGTTTTGGCACTGATCCAGATGACTCTAAGTCTCAATCTGGATACATATTGCAAGTGGGAGCAATTAGCTAGAGTAGCTACATGAAAAGCATTGTAGACATAGAATATTTGCAAAATACATACGGCTCTGAATATGAAAGACCCGTTGACTAAACTTCTCTCATGAGCAAAACATGATCATACCTTAGTACTCTTTGGGTGTTAATCACATAGCGATGTGAACTAGGTTATTGACTCTAGTAAACCCTTTGGGTGTTGATCACATGACGATGTGAACTATGGGTATTAATCACATACAGATGTGAATATTGGTGTTAAATCACATGGCGATGTGAACTAGATTACTGACTCTAGTGCAAGTGGGAGACTGGAGGAAATATGCCCTAGAGGCAATAATAAAGTTATTATTTATTTCCTTATTTCATGATAAATGTTTATTATTCATGCTAGAATTGTATTAACCGGAAACATAATACATGTGTGAATACATAGACAAACATAGTGTCACTAGTATGCCTCTACTTGACTAGCTCGTTGAATCAAAGATGGTTACGTTTCCTAGCCATAGACATGAGTTGTCATTTGATTAACGGGATCACATCATTAGGAGAACGATGTGATTGACATGACCCATTCCGTTATCTTAGCACACGATCGTTTAGTATGTTGCTGTTGCTTTCTTCACGACTTATACATGTTCCTATGACTATGAGATTATGCAACTCCCGTTTATCGGAGGAACACTTTGTGTGCTACCAAACATCACAACGTAACTGGGTGATTATAAAGGTGCTCTACAGGTGTCTCCGAAGGTACATGTTGGGTTGGCGTATTTCGAGATTAGGATTTGTCACTCCGATTGTCGGAGAGGTATCTCTGGGCCCTCTCGGTAATACACATCACTTAAGCCTTACAAGCATTGCAACTAATGAGTTAGTTGCGGGATGATGTATTACGGAACGAGTAAAGAGACTTGCCGGTAACGAGATTGAACTAGGTATTGAGATACCGACGATCAAATCTCGGGCAAGTAACATACCGATGACAAAGGGAACAACGTATGTTGTTATGCGGTCTGACCGATAAAGATCTTCGTAGAATATGTGGGAGCCAATATGAGCATCCAGGTTCCGCTATTGGTTATTGACCGGAGACGTGTCTCGGTCATGTCTACATAGTTCTCGAACCCGTAGGGTCCGCACGCTTAACGTTACGATGACAGTTATATTATTAGTTTATGAGTTTTGCTGTACCGAAGGAGTTCGGAGTCCCGGATGAGATCGGGGACATGACGAGGAGTCTCGAAATGGTCGAGATGTAAATATCGATATATTGGACGACTATATTCGGACTTCGGAAAGGTTCCGAGTGATTCGGGTATTTTTCGGAGTACCGGAGAGTTACGGGGATTCGTATTGGGGCTTAATGGGCCATACGGGAAAGGAGAGAAAGACCCCAAAGGGTGGCCTCACCCCTCCCCATGGACTAGTCCGAATTGTACTAGGGAGGGGGGGCGCCCCCTTCCTTCCTTCTCCTTCTCCCTTCCCTTTCTCCTACTCCAACTTGGAAGGGGGGAATCCTACTCCCGGTGGGAGTAGGACTCCCCTATGGCGCGCCTCTACCTGGCCGGCCGCCCCCTCCCCCTTGATCCTTTATATACGGGGGCAGGGGGCACCTCTAGGCATAACAACAATTGATCGTTTGATCTTTTAGCCGTGTGTGGTGCCCCCCTCCACCATAGTCCACCTCGATAATACTGTAGCGGTGCTTAGGCGAAGCCCTGCGTCGGTAGAACATCATCATCGTCACCACGCCGCCGTGCTGACGAAACTCTCCGTCAACACTCGGCTGGATCGGAGTTCGAGGGACTTTATCGGGCTGAACGTGTGCTGAACTCGGAGGTGACGTATGTTTGGTACTTGATCGATCGGATCGTGAAGACGTACGACTACATCAACCGTGTTGTGCTAACGCTTCCGCTTACGGTTTACAAGGGTATGTAGGCAACACTCTCCCCTCTCGTTGCTATGCATCACCATGATCTTGCGTGTGCGTAGGAAATTTTTGAAATTACTACGTTCCCCAACACTCCGAAGGTGTTTGTTGAGATGGCATGGATCAACATTGGGATTTGTCACTCCGAGTTTCGGAGAGGTATCTCTGAGCCCTCTCGGTAATACACATCATAATAAGCTTGCAAGCAAAATGACTAAGGAGTTAGTTACGAGATGATGTATTATGAAATGAGTAAAGAGACTTTCCGGTAACGAGATTGAACTAGGTATAGAGATATTGACGATCGAATCTCGGGCAAGTAACATACTAACAGACAAAGGGAATTACATATGTTGTCATTACGGTTCAACCAATAAAGATCTTCGTAGAATATGTAGGAACCAATATGGGCATCTAGGTTCCGCTATTGGTATTGACCGGAGAGTTGTCTCAGTCATGTCTACATAGTTCTCGAACCCATAGGGTCCGCATGCTTAACACTCGTTGACGATATAGTGTTATATGAGTTATGTGATTTTGTGACCGAATGTTGTTCGGAGTGCCGGATGAGATCACGGACATAACGAGGAGCTCGGAAGCGGTCCGAGGTAAAGATTATATATATATATATATATATATATATATATATATATATATATATATATATATATATATATATATATATATATATATATATATATATATATATATATATATATATATATATAGGACAAATTTTATCTACCACCAGTGGTAGTTACCACCACTTGAGTTTTATATGTAGTATGTAGTATCTATCAAATCGAGAGTATGTACGTAGTATGTAGTATATAAGAATGTTAGGTAGTATATATACTATTTTTTTGGTAGTATGTATCATATTTTGAGTATGCTCTCTTTTATGTACAAATATGTACGTATTTCACAAATATAATAAAAACCATGTGCCAACTTGAAATTTTTCATGCAACTCACTTTGGAGTATCTTATATATAGTATATGAACATACTTAAAATGATAAAGTAGGATATATACTACCATAAGATAGTATATGAGACATGTGGGGTAACTACCCCAGGTGGTAGGATGGATTTTCCCTATATATATATATATATATATATATATATATATATATATATATATATATATATATATATATATATATATATATATATATATATATATATATATATGTATATATCGAGGAAGCCCCGGGAGGTATATGGACCTAATGGGCCAAGAGGAGGGAACGCACCGTCCCACAAGGGGCTGGCGCGCCCCTTCCCTTAGTCGCCGGCCCTAGGGATGAAAATGGGGGAGGGCTAGCCTTTCTTTCCTTCTCTCCACCTAGGAGGAAGTAAAGGGGGGGGGCACCTCCTCCTACCTTCCCCCCGCAGGCAAATAAGGAAGGGGGGCACGACTAGGGCAGGAGCCCAAGTGGGATTCAGCCCCACTTGGGGCGCCTCCTGACTGCCTCCTCTCTCCGCACACCTATATATATGTGGGAGGGGGTGCCACACATAACCCACGACAATCTCTTAGCCATGTGCGTCGCCCCTCTCCACAGTTTCATCCCTATTTTTCATAGTGCTTAGGCAAAGCCCTGCGGAGATAGCATCAGCATCACCGTCACCATGCCGTCGTGCTGCCGAAACTCATCCACTACTTCGCCCGTCTTGCTAGATCAAGAAGGTGAGGACGTCACCGAGTTGAATGTGTGCTGAACGCGGAGGTGCCGTACGTTTGATACTTGATCGGTTGGATTGTGAAGAAGTTCGACTACATCAACCGTGTTACTAAACGCTTCCGCGTATGGTATACAAGGCTACGCAGACACACACTCCCCCCCTGTTGCTATGCATCTCCATGGATAGACGAGCATACCAAATAAATAAATTGTAGGTAAACATAGCTGAATCGGCAATATGTTACGTTCGTCGGTGACTATTTTCAGTACCATGCATATGTTGAATTCGTTACGGTATCTAACATTAGTAAATTTTCAAATGGTACAGTTTATAAATTCTAGAAATATGCACACCTAACACACTAGAAATCACTATAAAAGTATTAGTTAGATATTATTGTTTAGGAACCTATCACATGATATTTAATGAAAATAAACTATACATGAGCATAGGCACATTCATACAAATATTTAGGTGCGGACGGTCCTATTTTTCAATTGTCACAAAAATAATTCAAAGATAAATTATATTACACCACTTAATTTAAATTTATCATAAACAAAGTGACGGGTCATATAAATTACTAGTCACAGCGAAGAGCACGGGTTAACTGCATTGACTAAATTATGTGATTAACTATACCAACTAAAATTAACATTGTACTTCTTAATATTGTAATAAGATAAAATTAAACAAGTATAAAAGTTTGATATAAAACTATCAATTTGCTCCGGGCCCCAAATTTGTTTGAATCATTCCTACAGGTACTAATTGCACATTGTTCAATTCAGTTGGTTCTGAAAATTGCAGAGTAAGTTGTGGGTGTGGTTGATGTTTAAGACACATTGCTCTAAATTTAGTAATTGTAAAGTGTGATGATTGATGTTTGAGACAATTCCGACATTTCTCATAGTACATTTTTGCTATAAAATATAATGAATGTTATGTTAGTTTTAATCCTGTCATGGTCATGTATCTGCATGGGAAATGCCGAGGGCCATGTGATGCGACAGCTTGGTGAGATGCTGTTGTGGCGTGATCCTGCTGTGTGCATGCATGTACTAGTTAGTCCATGGTTAGTTGAGGTATGGCCGAGTTCCCAGTGTGCTTCAATCTGTTTTCCGAGCGCATGAGGTTCAGTTGGCCATGCGTCACCCCCAGTTCTTGCTGGCAGTCATTTCAATCAGTCTCACGCATGAAGCCAAACAACTGCATTATTGTAATCATAGACTATCTAGCTCTTTCCCAATGCCTGCAATTCCAACATATATTAACTGCCATCATACTTCCATACATCTATCTCAGCACACACGGTCTAACACTTCATCCATCTAGATCTATTATGCTGGATTTTCAACAAAACACATTATATGGTGGATGTGTATATACTGGCTAAAGGATAGGGTGGATGTGTCTGGTATATATTGAAGTATGGTCATGAGAGGACATGTTGCTCTAAAAGCTATCAGGGTAAGGTATCGTGGGTAGTACCATTACCTATGTAAATAAAATAAATGTTATTTATATGACTCAGTAGCCTTCAACAAGTTAATGTTTGTCTCATTCTATAGAAATTATAATTTGAGAAACTTCAAGAAGTTGACTTAGATATCACAAGGCACAATGGAGAGATCAACGTGCTATGCTATTATCACTTATATTAAAGCCAAACTGAATCTCTTTTCAGACTACCACATTAGTATGTGGGGAGAAAGAGCAACTCACTTGCACATGAACCTGCAGCCATGGCTAGAAAAGAGGGCGACATATACTTAATTGCTGATGTCCCAGAGTACCTGCGTCCATTAGTGAAGGCTGAATGTAACTCTCCCCTAGAGTAATTATTTTACTCTCTGTCCTAAAAAAAGATATCACCAACTGAAAGTTAAACAATAACTAAAGTTTGGAGCAACTTGTCCTCATTTCGATCCTTCAATATATACCATGCACGTCCAAGCAATTCACTTTGCATGTACACACCCACCCTATGGCATGTGGTACTACAGAAAGAACTAGAAGAAATATCGACGAGCAAGTGTTACACGTATCATGTGTACCGAGATGATATCCGGATGAGGATTTGATGCATCTTGGAGGTGCAAATGAATTTGTTGAAATTTTAGGCGTTGGGAAAGCTCCAGCCAGTGAGCTTGCAGATTATTATACTTCTTCCGTTACCAAACATAATCAATTTTAGCATTTTTCCAAGTTAAATTATTTAATGTTTGACCATGTGTATAACAAAAATAGTGCTTACATCTACATTTACCACATCAAATTACTATTATGGATGCAAATTTGGAACCTTTAGGGCACCCTCCGACCCTACTTAATTCAATCAAATGAACTAAAGTTTCAAAAATGAAGTGAATTCTGGAAATTTAGTTCATTTAGTTGAACTGAAGAGGGTAATAGGGTACCCTCAAGGTTCCAGTTTTGCATGCCTAATTAATATCATTAGATCCATTATGAAATGTATTTCCATATTCTATTTTTTTTACTTCACATAAGATACTTTTAGGTGGTCAAACTATCATATTGGTGACCATGTCAATATGTAAGATTACTTACATTATCGAACGATTAGAGTAGTGCATGTGTGCATGCATGTTGGCTTGTACATGATTGAATGGTGGAACTGTTTGAAGGCATGTCTAACAAACATTACAACTTACAATCCTTTTTTTGTGGCCCGAGATGCCACGGGAGAAAATACAAATGGTAGAACTTGTGATTTCCGGGATTTATAAAGTTCAACGAGGATGTTGCAACAAGAGTAAATGTCTAAATAAATAAAAATGTGCTATGTCATGCCAAAAGTAAGAAAAGCTTGAGGAAAGTTGTTGGCTGAGGGTCAGAGATTATGCTACTCAGTAAATTTTGTGTGTGCATTAGTTGTCCAAAGCAGGGAGATAAGGAATAAGCAGTCACTCCGGCAGCTTGCTGGAACTTTTTTCCTTCCTTTACTGTCCTCCCTCCCATGGGAGTATGATGAAACCTCTTTATCCTGACTATCTATTCACCTTAGAGTTTAATATAGCAAGTGGTGGAAACTCGCTCTCGCAGTTTTTGCAAAGAACACGCCGCCGCCTTTATAACCCACAATATCTAAGTCAGATGCGGGCTGCAACAACAGCCACAATGAGCAATTCATGTGCATTTCGCATCGAGACCCCTTCTTTGGCCCGAGGCGACATGCTACATTAGCAATCCTTGAAATTTCCAACTCCACCTGGTTTGAGCTGATCAAAACCAAAATAAAATATACTAGAATTGTATGTGTCCCTAGTTGAGAGCCGCTCTTAGTTGTGAGCTCCATTTATTTCTTTTTTTTCTCATTTTGGCTGATGTTATTTGTCATCGTTATGTGATGGGCTGATTGTCTTTGGGCTTGCAGTTCTTATTGGCATGGTCGACCTAATGATACTGATTTGGTATGGTGCATCTTGATATTTCTTTATAAACATGGTCAAACTTGACATAAGACGAACTAATACACAATGTATTGTCCGAGCATGTATGATTGTTTTCCTATCTCTAGCTGGCCTTTGATCATTGGGGGTTGATGAGGTCAACTAACTGTGGAAAATGTTGATCGAAAAATAGATTCATATAAGAAAATTTAATCTTGGAAACACTGTATTTTATAGTATATGCATTAATTTCAACAGCTGGAGAGGAGGTGCTAAATATTCACGGTCACAAAGATTAATGTGGCCACAAGAAAAATAGTTTGTAGGAGATTGCTCTCACGGGTTGAAACGGGATAGGAAAATGAGACTATGTAGTTCACATTATATGGTTTCTAGGCAAGTTATACTGGGAAAACTGAACTCAGCCTGAAAAAGAAAAAGAAAAACTATTTACTGGCAGATGAAGTGGTTGAGCGTGAAGTAGTAGAAAGAGAGTGTGTTTGAACAAGTCACACAAAAACACTTAGTAGGGGACAATTATGTAGTTATAATAGATCATGTTTGCACACGTTGCCGTGTTTATCAATTTTGGCATTGAATGATATAATTTTAAATTATATATCGAGTTGTGAATAATGAATGTTTAACTCAGATGAAGCAAGATACTTGTTTGTTAGTGCAGAAGAGGTGAAAATTTGCTACTTGTTGAAAAAAATTGGATGGTTATGTACTAATTTTTATGGTTGGGCTAGATCTGGAAATAGGTGTGGGCTTTGTGCAATAGAGAGATCCAATCCCAGTGCCACCAAATTTTCTTTGGGGGGATAGTGGACTCTTAGGACATTCAGCCTTGTTAGTGGGATAAGTTGCATTAAATGCCAATGCCAAATTGGGCGCAAGATTAGATGGTCCAACATGATGGATGTGTGAGGGGTCACCTAGAGTACTCAATATCAATGTCTTAACTAATAAGGATTTCTATGCATGCATGGAATATGTGATATAAAACACATGTTTGCATTAACCTATATAAGGGTATTGAATTGTATCTATAACAACTATCATAAACCAACAATATTTGACTCAGACATCACCCACCACCAGTCCACTACACTTAACACCACCATAACCTTCAACATATACCAGCTACATCCAAGCTGTCTATCGTAGTTGTATATATATTTCTGTGACGTTTGTTGTTGAAACTCACTAGAATAGATATGAATGGAGAAAATGTTGGTCCATGTGCACAAGGATAGATGTAGCCGTAGATAGGATGGTAACAACTCTCATTTTATTTCCAAACAGAAAAATGTATTACAAATTATTGGAATTATCGGCACCAGGAAAGAGCTAGCTAGTGCCACATTACCCAGGTGTAGTTGCTTGCATGCGTGCATCTGATGGACAGACCACCCACTTAGTCAGATGTAAAGGAACTGTAATCTTGGCTCCTTTAGAGAACGGATAACTTTACATTCGCTCGCAGGGAACGACTGCGCGTCATGATGTGGCTCACCTTCGCCCGCCCTGCTCCTTCCTGCCTAGTCACATTGATACAGTTGCACGCCTTGGTCCCATTGTATACCGCTGCTCCTTCACCTCAGACTAGCATGTTTGTGCTGCCACCAAGTTACTCTATGAGTAGAGATTTCCCTCAAGTGCCGGTGTAGTGTATCATACCCGTTAAATTCAAAGATGGCCCCAGAAGAAGGCAATGGTATTTGAGTATATTGGTGGGAAAACGTGACATATTATAAGGTGGGTCAAAGTCTAACTTTACTTACTCATGTTACACATCTGTGACAGAAGAGGTGTTTATAAAAGATCGGAAGTTGTTATTGAGAAGTATAACACAGTTCTAGTTGCAATGTGTACACACAAAAAACAGTAAATAATGTGGATATGCTTAGTGGCATATGTTGAAGGATCGGCATACTGCTGTAATGTTAGTGATGGTTTAAGCAGCAGTGGGGTTGTATGTTTTAATAAATTCGCTCAGAGTTTATTTGTACAATATGGTCTCCTATAAAAATAAGATATAATAAATACATATAGATATTATTCAACTACGGCAACTACTGATCATACGGCAGCTACTGCCTGTACATTACAATGGAGGCATATCTCTACTCTAAAAGGGGACTTGGTAGTCTCGCCTCACATTCCATCACTCCTATCTTTCGCCCACCTTTCACATCACGTCGCAAGGGCCGCCGCCGAAAAAGGAGGTCGTCGGCCAGCGGTGGAGTAAGAGGAGAGACAACTGGGGTGCGTGTTGGGCCAGTTGGGTCACAGCAGGCCGACTCAAAACCTGCTGCTTATTTTTTATTTTATTTTTTACATTAGGAAAAAATCTGCTATTTATTGTGGTTGTTGAAAGTTCAATTTTTTCAAAGGGGAATATTCTTGTACCTTGAATCTTTCTTGATATATGCCTTTTTTGTGTGGATATATGTTCTCTATTATCAGACAAAATCGTATACATGGATCATCAAATTTTCTCATTGGAGCACCTTATTCATGTTCATGTAGACTCGCCAGCTGACATAAATGTGGAATTGCAATAATGGAAGTCGTTTGATTTTCCAGCAAGGGAATTAAACAAGCGAAGGGACACAAATCAGAAGTGATGCAGCAGGAACTGCATGTCTGTGTTATGCAAATGGATATTTGGGGCAGAGATTGTCCTCTTTGTGTTAATTTTTATAGCATAAAATTGGCGAAGAAGATCAGACTCGTAGCAAGAATTTTGGTGTATACGTGCATTAATTGGAGTTTGTTACCGCCTGTGAATTAGAGTGCGTGAGCTTCCCTCACTTGACATTTCTTTTCATGAGTTCTTGTTTTCTAATTGAAGTATTGGGAGTTCATATGATTGTTGCAATAGGAAACAGAAATGTCACATGCGCATACCTGGCTGGCGACAGAGGATAGGTGCCGCGCCACGCAGTTGCAGTGCGGACTTACAGAGGACAGGTCCACGTCGAGATGAGAGTGTCATCCTGACCTTGGTGATGACCTTGACATGGTAGAGGAGCACGAGGCATGGGGGGATGAGGTTCTCTCTCAGCGTCCCAAATTGCTATGCAAGCGATTGAAACCTAATTCACATGACATTTGCACCTTCCCACTACTTAAGATACCATACCTTACTTTGGTCATCTGTGTATTTTGGAGGAAAAGCACCATGAACTTGTCTCGAATATAAATGGATGAATCATTCAGAGATACCATGATTGATCCAATCGAGTTTGAATCAAATCAAACCAAATCCATCCGGAAGCAGATTTTAACACAAACCACACATTTGCACTGCAATAATTTCTGGCCAAGACAACATGTAGTAGACTAAAGGCAATGGCATGGAAAAACCTGCTGCTTGTAGTTTCCCCTTGTTGAGAAACTCCTAGAATCATATAGAAGGTTCCAAGATTCCACGGTTGTTGTACCTAGCAGCGCACAGGCACACGTTCCCCACCATGGAAATGATCGTGTCTCTCGCGCTTATACGCTCGGTCAGAAGGATTCCCACAAGGAGCCCGACCGGTTCCCAGTGTGCATCCATGTGTTTTCCGAGGGCAGGAGTTTGAATTGGACATGTGTCACCCCTGATTCACACTGCCAGTCATCCCAATCAATCTCACCCATGGAGGCAAGCAGCTTCGTTATCGTAACCATGGACTATCTAGATCTTTCCCAATGCCTAAAATTCCAACATATATTAACTGTCGTCATAAATACATCACACATACATCTAGCTCAATACACTCCGTCTAACACTTCATCCATCTAGATATATTATGCTGGATTTTCAACATAACACAATGTATGGTGGATGTGTGTATAGTAGCTAATTTTTTTTGACCAACTATATAGTAGCTAATGGATGGGGTGGATGTGTATATATTAGCTAATGGATAGGATGTATGTGTCCAGTATATATTGAAGGATGGTCACCAGGACATGTTGCTCTAAAATTAAAGTTATCAAGGTAAGGTATTGCGGGTAGTACAATTTCCTATATAAATAGAATAAATGTTATTTATATGACTCGGTAGCCTTTAACAATTGAATGTTTGTGTCACTTTATAGAAACTAGACGACTCCCCATGCGTTGCCGCTGAAACAACAAGAGACATGTAGCTATGAAATATTATTACGACATCCTAACATTTATTTTGTTAAGTTAGCAACATAACAGTTCGTGGAGTTCCTAAAATAAAATAAACTAATTCTAATGAAAAACATCTCAAGTCAGACTGTCAAATTAATATTTGTTTTGTTTTTCATTTACAAAGACATATTTCCATAAAGTCTTGTTGTATTGTAGCTTTTTCAAGAAAAAATATCATAGTACTTACAAATATATGACACACCAGCCAATACTTGTATGCACGTATTGTCTTCTTCACTCTTTAATCCATTCTAACGCGCCAATTCCAGTCAATTTTCCATACCACGTGAATAAGATGACATGAGTTTATCTAAGATGCATGACATGGATAATTATGTGACTAATTATGATGTGGCAGACATGCATGGCATGCATAACTTGGTGAGGTGGGAGGCTGCATGTTGTAAGAATTAAAGATAATGAATGTGGTGCATGGTAGACAAATAATGTTATTGGATGCTGACATGGCACACTTAATGAGGTGGAAGGCTGCATGTTGAGAAAATTGCTTCTACCGGGGATGGACTTCTTAAGAATGTAAGATTATAATTTGTGAAACTTCAAGAAGTCGACTCTGATATCACCAACCGCAACTTAAACAATCACTGCACTTGGGGCAACTTGTCCTCACTTCGATCCTTTAATATATACCATGCACATCCAAGCAATTCACTGTGCATGTACACATCCACTCTATGATACGTGGTACTACGGAAAGCACTAGAAGAAATATAGACGAACAAGTGTTGCATGTATCATGTGTACCGAGATGATGCCTGGATGAGGATTTGATGCATGTTGGAGGTGCAAATCAATTTGTTGGAATTTTAGGCGCCGGGAAAGATCTAGTCAGTATGCTTGTAGATTATTATACTTCTTCCGTTACAACTCCCACTATACAACCAGGTGGTTAAAACATGGAAACGGTGGTCAACGGAGAGTGCAGTTAAGTTGAAAACAGGGGGTCAAACTGATCAGTGCATCTGATGGTGGGTCCCACTTGGCAGCGCATCGAGGTGAACGATTCCCCGTCTGAGTGAACCCGTGCTGCTCCCCTAGTTCTGGTTGCTGCTCCCTTCTTCATTGTCGTCGGCGGCGGCGGAGGAGGTTTCATTCACGGTCGCGGCGGCGTATTTGATGAGTGTATTCGGCACCCTAGACTTGTTCCACTCCTTCTTGAGTTAGATCTGACAAAGTGAGCCTCTGTTTTCCATGGGATCCAGATTGTGGAGGTGGGTGGGGTGGGGGAGCGACGACGACGTCGGGATGAAGGAGATGGAGCCGCGAGAGACAACATCGACAAGGTAATGATCACCCTTTACAACCTATGCGATGTGTGCCTCTTCTGCTTCCGCTGCCTCACAGTGCCCGTCATTGATAAACAGGGGCAATGGTGCTCGGACCTTCGAATTCACTATTGAATTCTTTTCGTCAAAAGCAAAGTTAGTTGATGGTAGTGTGCAAGACATAGAGAGAGAGATATAGAGAGATATACAATTGTGAAATGGGAGGTCGAATTTGCCGAGATTGATCCACAGGAAATATAGAGCATGGAAGAGAGGGTCATGAGGAATGTTGTGGAGAAAAATTGGGGAGAGCATTTTTGGGGTCCAGAGCAAGAGGTAGCATTGTTACGGTTTGATAATTGGAAGGATGAGTATGTGATAATTGAGAATGCTGAAGAGATGGTTGATGAAAACGATCCGCAAGACGACTGGGCAAGCAAACAGACTACTTTCATGCAGAGCTCGTTGATCTAAAATCAGATTCTAAGGTTGGATATGTGCCCTCAAAGTTGGCTTCGCAGATGGTAGATGATGATTGGGCTTCATAGGGACAGATAACGCCCATGTGTATGGGCGAAGTGACAGTAATAGAAGAGGGCAGATCAAGATGCACAAGAGGGATGTCATGGTGTTGCAAGGGTTGTTCGTGTTGATTGGAATTCAGTGCAATTAGAAGACACTACTGATTTGGACATTGCACTAATGGCTAACACTGAGATGGCCAAAAAATTGGCATTCCAGTGGATGATCAAGATAACTAAGAGAGGGGTGAATCAAATTTTCCTAATGACGCTAACATAGATGCTTGTGAAGATCTGGATGGACAGCTGATGAAAGATGCAGCAGATGATGCACATGATGACGAGCTTGTAAATGTCTATGACAAAGAAAATCATGTTATTGAAGTATGGAAGTTGTTCCCAATCATGAAGGAGTTTAGGATGTGTTTTTAAGACTTATGCAGTCAAACAGGAGTTTGATGCCAAGACTATGTGGACTGACAGAAAGAAATTTTATGAGAAGTGTTGATTGAAAAGCCGATTCATATAGGAAAATGTAATCTTAGAAACACTGTATTTTGTAATATATGCTTGAATTTGAGTAGATGGAGAGGAAGTGCTAAATATTCATGGTCACATAGATTAATGTGGCCACAAGAAAAGTAATCTGGAGATTATTCTCATGGATTGAAGCGGGACAGGAAAATGAGACTATATAGTTCGCATGAGATGGTTTCTAGGCAAGTTCTATTGAAAAAACTGAACTCGGCCTAAAACAGAAAAAGAAAAATAGTTACTAGGAGATGAAGTGATTGAACGTGAAGGATTAGTATAAAGAGAGTGTTTGAACGAAGAGGCACACAAAACACTTAGTACGGGGCAATTATGTAGTTAAACTAGATCATGTTGGCACACGTTACCATGTTTATTAATTTTGGTGTTAGAATAGGATTTCTATGCATGCATGGAATATGTGATATACTGCACATGTTTGCATTAACCTCTATGAGGGCATTGAATTGTATCTATAACAACTATAAGAAACCAAAATATTTGACTCGGGCATCACCCACCACCAGTCCACTACACTTAACACCACCATAACCTTCAGCATATACCAGGTGCATCCAAACTGTCTACTGGAGTAGTGTGTATATATATACTTCTGTATGCTTGTTGTTGAAAACTCATAAGAACAGATATGAATGGAGAAAGTGTTGGTTCATGTGTACCAGGATGGATGTAGCCGTAGATAGGATGGCAACAACTGTGATTTTATTTCCCAAAAAATGTATTACAATTTATTGGAATTGTAGGCACCGGGAAAGGGCTAGCTAGTGCCACATTACCCAGGTGTAGTTGCTTGCATGCGTGCATCTGATGGACCTACCACCCACTTAGTTAGATTTAGAGGCAGTGTAATCTTGACTTAACCGTTTGTGGAATTTTTAAAATAAAATAAATTATTTTTTCTAATGAAAAAACATCTCAAGTCAGTCTATCAAATTAATATTTGTTCTTTAACTTCCAAAGACATATCTCCATAAAGTCTTATACTATTGTAGCTTTTTCTAGAAAATTTGTTTTAGTATTTACAAATAGATGACACACCAGCCAATACATGTATGCACGTATTGTCTTCTTCAGTTAATATATTCACTCTTTAATGCATTCCAATGCATCAATTCCAGTCAATTTTCCATACCACGTGAATAAGATGGCATGAGTTTGTCTAAGATGCATGACATGGATAATTATGTGACTAATTATGATATGGCAGACATGCATGGCATGCATAACATGGTGAGGTGGGAGAGTGCATGTTGTAAGAATTAAAGATAGTGAATGTGGTGCATGGCAGAAAAATAATGCTATTGGATGCTGACATGGCACACTTGATGAGGTGGAAGGTTGCATGTTGACATAATTGGTTGTAGTGGGGATGAACTTTTTAAGAATGTAAGATTAGAATTGAGAAACTTCAAGAAGTTGACTCGGACATCACCAGCCAGAACATAAACAATCACTAACATTTAGAGAAACTTGTCCCTCATTTCGATCCGTCAATATATACCATGCACATCCAAGGAATTCTGTTTGCATATACACATCCACTCTATGGCATGGGGTACTACAAAAAGCACTAGAAGAAATATAGATAAACAAGTGTTACTTGTATCATGTGTACTGAGATGATGTCCGCATGATGATTTGATGCATGTTGGAGGTGCATATCAATTTGTTGGAATTTTAGGCATTGGAAAGATCTAGTCAGTGTGATTGCAGATTATTATACTTCTTCCGTTACAAAACATAAGCAATTTCAGCATTTGTCCAAGTTAAACTATTTAATGTTTGACAATGTATAAAATAAATAGTGCTTACATCTACACACTACAGGAAAAACACACGTTATCTTGTATCACGCTGTAAGCCGAGTGTTAAAAACACGTGCTCATGGCTTATAACAACGCTCGGCTTACAGGCGGGCCACGTGGCATGGCCGTTGGGTGCTACCGGCCGTGATCCCACTTTGTTTATCATGTGCCCCTACTTTATACTCGGCTTACCTACAAGCGGTATGCCCGATAACTGACACTCGGCTTATAGCCCATAAGCCAAAACATTCAAGCCGTATCCGCTACGCCGAGTGCAACACTCGACTTACTGTTCACCCTGGCTTAAATTAATTTTCCTACAGTGACATTTACCGCGCCAAATTAATATCATTAGATCCATTATGAAATATATTTTCATAATCTATTTTTTTACTTCACATAAGATATTCTTAGGAATTTGTGGTCAAACTAGCATATTGGAGACCATGTCAATGTGTAAAATTAATTACATTATGGAACGATTAGAGTAGTGCATCTGTGCATGCATGTTGCCTTGTACATGATTGAATGGTGGAACTGTTCGAAGGCGGGTCTAACAAATATGACAGCCTTGTACATGATTGAATGTGTAAATTCAAAGATGGCCCCAGGAAGAAGGCAATGGTATTTGAGTATATTGGTGGGAAAACGTGGCATATTATAAGGTCGGTCGAAGTCTAACTTTACTTACTCAAGCTACACATCGGTGTTTGAAGAGGTGTTTATAAAAGACCAGAAGTTGTTATTGAGAACTATAACACAATTCTAGTCACAATGTGTACACAGAAAAAAAAAGTAAATAATGTGGATATGCCTAGTGGCATGTATTGTAGGATCGGTATACTGCTGTAATGTTAGTGATGGTTTAAGCAGCGTTTTCATTCGTTCAACGTCCTCCCTCCCATGGGAGTGTGATGAAACCTCTTTAGCCTGACTATCTATTAACCTTCGAGTTTAACATAACAAGTGATGGACACTCGCTCTTGTAACTCCTGCAAATAAAGCAACATTGGCTTTGTATTAGCCCACAATATCTGAGTCACATGCAAGCTGCAACAACCGCCACAATGAGTAATTCATGTGTAGTCCGCATAGCGACCCCTGCTTTGGCCCGAGGCCACATACTACACTACCAATTTATTAAATTCCCAACTCTACCAGGTTTGAGCTGACAAAAACTGAAATACAATATACTAGAATTGTACGCACCCCTAGTTGACCCGCTCTTCGTTGTAATCTCGATTATTTCTTTTTTTCTCATTTTGGCTGATGTTATTTGTGGTTGTTATGTGATGAGCTGATTGTCTCTGGGCTTGCAGTTTTTTATGGCATGGTGAACCTAATGATAGTGATTTAGTATGGTGAATCTTGATATATTTTTATAAACATGATCAACCTTGACATAAGACGAACTAATACACAATGTATTGCCAGGGGCATGGATAACTGTTTTCCTATCTCTAGTGGTCCTTTGGTCATTTGGGGGGGTGATGAGGTAAATTGATTGTGAAAAGTGTTGATCGAAAAACCGATCCATATAAGAAAATATAATCTTGGAAACACTGTATTTTATAGTATATACTTGAAGTTGAGCAGGTGGAGTGGCAGTGCTAAATATTCATGGCCACATAGATTAATGAGGCCGCAAGAAAAATAGTTTGGAGATTGTTCTCATGGGTTGAAGCGGGACGGGAAAATGAGACTATATAGTTCACATTAGATGGTTTTTAGGCAAGTTCTATTGGGAAACTGAACTCAGCCTAAAAAGGAAAATGGAAATTAGTTACTAGGAGATGAAGTGGTTGAACGTGAAGGAGTACTACAAAGAGAGTGTGTTTGAATGAAGAGGCATACAAAAACACTTAGTAGGGGACAATTATTTAGTTATACTAGATCATGTTGGCACACGTTACCATGTTTGTTAATTTTGGCGTTAGAATAGGATTTCTATGCATGAATGGAATATGTGATACACGTCACATGTTTGCATTATGAGTGTATTGAATTGTATCTATAACAACTGTAAGAAATATAAAAAATTGACTCAGACATCACCCACCACCAGTCCACTACACTTAACACCACCATAACCATCAGCATATACCAGGTGCATCCAAGCTGTCTATTGAGTAGTTTATATATACTTCCGTGACGTTTGCTGTTGAAAACTCACTAGAATAGGTATGAATGGAGAGAGTGTTAGTACATGTGTACCAAGATGGATGTATTGTAGCCGCAGATAGGATGGCAACAACTCTTATTTTATTTCCAAAAACATGTATTCAATTTATTGGAATTGTAGGCACCGGAAAGGGCTAGCTAGTGCCACATCAACTTGGTATAGTTGCTTGCATGCATGCATCTGATGGATAGACCACCCACTTAGTTAGATCTAGAGGCACTGTAATCTTGCCTTGTTTAGATAATGGATAACTGTGTATTGGCTCGCAGGGAACAGCTCTTCTTCATGATGTGGCTCACCTTCGCCCACCCTGCTCCTTCCTGCCTAGTTACACTGATACAGTTGCATGGCTTGGTCCCATTGTATACCGCTGCTCCTTCACTTCAGACTAGCACGTTTGTGCTGCCACCAAGTTACTCTATGAGTAGAGATTTGCCTCAAGTGCCGGCGCAGTGTATCGTAGCCGTTAAATTCAAAGATGGCCCTAGGAAGAAGGCAATGGTATTTGAGAATATTGGTGGGAAAACGTGGCATATTATAAGGTGGGTCGACGTCTAACTTTACTTACTCAAGCTACACATCCGTGTTTGAAGAGGTGTTTATAAAAGATCGGAAGTTGTTATTGAGAACTAAAACACAATTCTAGTCACAATGTGTACAGAGAAAATAACAGTAAATAATGTGGATATGCCTAGTGGCATGTATTCAAGGATCGGTATACATATGGATATTATTCAACTACGGGAACAGCTGATCATATGGTAGCTACTGCCTGTGCGTTGCAACGGGGGCATATGTATTCTAGTGATCCTCCCATCCAACGCTCGATCATACTTTTCATAATTAACTGATCCTCTCAGTCAAAGAATTAAACTCTCCATAAGTAATGCGATCCTCCCATCCAAAAAATAATACTCTTCATAACTAATGTGATCCTCCCGTCCAACGCTTGATGATGTTTTTCATAATTAACGTGGTCCTTTTGTCCAAAGAATGATACTCTCCACAATTATGTGATCCTCCCGTTCAAAGAATGACATACTCCATAATTAATATGGGACAAACAAACATATGAAACCAAACCAAACCAAACTTTGATGTACCATCATGACCGCAGACTCCCCTTTTTTAAAGGGCTGCTACAAATAATTAAGAGGAAGAAGAATTCAGCAAAAACCTATTCTGCACCACCTCTCCTACTTTGCAATCCATTTACACAACAGGGCTACATATCTGATCCTACTGTTCAAGAAACCCAGTCCAGCCCACGTAAAAACTCCTTTGGTGGCTGAGGTCTTTCTACGAACCATGCGATGCTTCCTTTTTTTGCCAATCCCCTCCCAAAAAAGGATGTGCCTCCCACACATCTTCGTTGTATGAGGAACAATGATGAATCGTAGCTCACACAGGGTTGGTTAAGACAAGCAATCTTCTGATTTTTGTGAACAACATACGAGACAGACAAAGAGATTATAACTGGAATACTGGGGTTCATATAATTAATTGGAAAAGGGGATGCGAAAGCCCACATGTGCATCCCTGTTCAACTCAGTTGAGTTTGTTTTTGTAGCCAGATCAACAACGATGAACATTAACACCAGTCAATCCCAGACGTGCTAATACGCATACATGCGTGCAACCACCCTAATGTTCTGATTGGCTGGTTAGCTAGTTCCAAATGCCTACAATTCCAACAAAATAAAATTGACGCCCTACCTCCTCCCTCTGAGAGGGAGCGGGCTTGGACGAGCCGCCCATGGCTGCGGCCGAGATGCAGCGACTCCGGTTGCCGGTCTCCGTCGGTGGCCGGAGTCAAGTGAGGCAGCGGAGGCGACTCCAGCTGCGGGAGAAGCAGGGGGTCGGGGTTGGGGCTGAGTGAAAGAAAAAAAGACCCTGATTTTTAATTCCGATGCTGAGGTGGATTTTGCTGCTGAGTTGGCATGCTCCGTCAGCGTTGACTGTAGTCAAAGCCGGTTGACTGAGGGAAAACCAAGACCAGGGTTTAGATTTGAACCTTATGGAAAGTTGAGGGTGCATTTCAACCGGTTTGAAATGTTCAAGGTCGTAAATTAAATCACTTGGTTAGTTCAGGGTTGAAATATGGACTTTTCTCTGCAACAAAAGACGTCAGATGCTAGGAGAGACAGTGGTGGTTGTCGGGAGCTGGGATCGGTGGTGGTAGATGCTATTGATGGTGTCTGAACCGTTTTTTCTTTGATGCAGCGTGAGGCACTAGAAAGGTGACGCCTCCATAGTCCATGCCCTAACGGGGTGATGACGGCGACTACGATCAATGACATATAGTGCCACAACTTGTGCTGGGACCTGCAACAAGTGATTCTGCGACCGAAAAAACTTCAATCGGCGTTATGAATGCTGGGACCAGGGACTTGCTGGGACGAAAATGGCTGGGTGAGTGGAGACACGAGACGGCGAGCGACGCCACTTGTATTGTACACGCGGGCAAAAAAGTTGTGAATGTCGTGTTCTGTCTGCACGAGCAGTGGAGAGTTGGGGAATTTCTGTTGCGTCAATTCGGGGTATGCGGGAGGCGGACGACACATATGGAATGGCTAGATATAACACAATTCGGTTGCACGGTAGATCAAACACAATTGTGCTACGCGTGAGGCCACAGATCGAGGCTCGGACCGGTTGCCCAATGCAGAACATGCACTCCCCCACCAGATAACACACTTATAAGATGCCTGGATGCGTGTTATTTCTTCTACTAGGAAAATGGGTATTTTGTTCAAATACGAACTCGGCATCTACCACTCTTGTGTTGCCGCCACGGAATTGCAAGGATGCAAACAAGAAACCACAATTGCTATCCCACACAAGCTAGCTCTGTCCCGGTGCCTCCAATTCCAATAAACTAACTGACATCCTAAATGTGCACTATATATCCATTTCGGTACACACCATCTAGCACTTATTCCATCTGTATCTATTCTAGTAGATTTTAATTTCAACAACACATGTTTGTGCCAAGTAACCGCCGAGGTGTGGACCGAATCACCGTGGAAGGTGTAGAGCGACCCAAGGCTACTGGAGCGCATGAGAACCGTCCAAATCCTCCACATCAAAGCTGAAAAGGTTCAATTCGACATAACAGTAACACCAACTGTCAGTAATAAATGGAAAGAACCATGGCGAGGTGTGGACAGAATCACCATGGAAGGTGTAGAGAGACCCAAGGCTACTGGAGCGCAAGAGAACCGTCCTGCTGACGGGATCCTCCACATCAAAGCTGAAAAGGTTCAATTCGAGATAACACCAATTATCAGTAATAAATATGCGGACGCCAATGAGATTTTTTTTTTGAGAGGTGTAAAAACTAAAACATCATCTAGAGAAAAGGGTATGGTAAAAGTGTGCTGGAACCATATGCAACTATAGGTAACCGAAGGACATTTCTAACAGTAATGCCAGATCAAAAGAGTGACAAATTCGGTTTTCTATCCGGTTTCCCTTATAAACTGGATCAGCCAAAGTTAAGGGGTGATTCTTGGCTTTGGCAGCTTTTTGAGCAATATATTCAGGTGGAATCCTCTCCCCGACCGCTCAAAAAAAAAGAGTGACAAATGGAGAGGTTACCTTGCTGACCTGTGACATGTGAGGAGGTGCCACAACCCATCTCCCAATCAATGGCGTTGTTGGGATATTGCATGGCGATGTTGTCGTAGGCCATGTTGAAGAGGTCCTGCTGATCCTAGCTTGTTGGCCCGAGTAGCAAGAGGTGGAGCAGTGGCAAAAGGTGAAGGAGTGGGGTAGGTGGTCGGACCAGCAGCAGTGTTTGCCACGGGGATGGGGTAGGACGCCGGGTTAGAGAACATGGCTAGACATGCTTCAACAAGGATGACGGGCGTGTGGACCAAGGATGTTAAGAATGTTCAACGGAACCCACATATATAGGGCGGGGAAGAGCCATATCATATGAGGCAAAATTCCTCATCCAATGAGCGGTGGTGGCAGGTGATGTCCTACAATTGCACATGGTTTAGTTGTACCCTTTTCGTGTAAATATTTCAAATATGTTTCGTTCCCATAGTACGTAGAAGCAGGAGGAGAGTGTTAATGAGTGTTTCTGTCACACACGAGTTGTCACACGTCTCGTGTGAATTGTTTTGGCAAGAAACTACACGTCTGCACCCTCGTACTCATTAGTTCTTTCCCAATGCCTACACTTCCAACGAATCAGACAACACCCATGTATCAATCTATGCATACGTCTAACGGTTGCTCCATCTATATATTTACTAGTGACTTTTCTACAGCACCCATCACAGAGTGTGGTATGACGAGAAAACTAGCTATTTGATACTTCGATATCGTGGATGCGGCTGATATATATTGAACGATGAAGACAAATATATGTTGTTCTCAATGCTAGTGATAGTGTAGGTGCGATAGGTGGTGTTTTACTCTGTGAAAGTACAGTTCCATACAAAATGGGAAAAAGTATTACAGACAAGATTCAGTAGCCATGTACTCCCTCTGTTGTCTTATTATTCTTTTTTGCTTATACTGTGATCCTTGGTCCCTCCACCAATTATTCTTTTTCGCTTCCTCATTCAGGCATGTCATCTCTCTCCTACTAGCTTCCGACATTCAGTCATGTCATCTCCCTTGGGTCTTCTGCTGTTTATAAAGTTAGGGCGTGCAAAGTGGCGTCCGCTAAAGCCATGAACTAGTACAAACCAACTGACGCCATGAGATTAAGCTTGAACCGACTTCTTCAATTCTGCCAGCTCACACAGAGCCTCAACGCAGACAGACATAAAGCCACAGAGCCACAACCGGCTGGCAGAATAAAGATAGGAAAACTAATCGCCTATCCTATTACATGACCGCCATCCAAACCGGTTGAAGATATCCCGCGCAACCATCTCCCACCGGACAGACCAAGTAACCAAACGCTCCCTGACCGCCATCGGAGTGAGTAAGGACCACAAACGGATCAGCGCCGTAGCGCGGAATAAAACCTACAAAAAATGAATAGTTGTTGTCCTGTTAAAAGCCAAATCATTCCTGCAGTTCCAAATTGCCCATAACAACGCACATACTCCAACACGAATGTGTCCAGCGGTATCGGACTCTATCCCATCAAGCCACGTTCCAAACAACGAACCTACCAAGTCCGGGGGAGTAATGTTAAAGGCAATTTGCACCGTGCGCCACAAGACTCTCGCCAACAGGCACTCAAAGAAGAGGTGCTTAATGGTCTCGTCCCGATCACAGAAGCTACACCTAGTAGATCATGTCCAATTGCGCTTAACCAAGTTGTCCTTTGTTAAAATGACTTGTTTATGTACAAACCACATAAACACTTTAATCTTCAAAGGAACTTTAACTTTCCAAACATGTTTGGAACTAGGAATGACGCTAGAGTTAATGACATCAATATACATCGACTTAACCGTAAACACTCCAGACCTAGTAAGTTTCCAACACAATTGATCGGGCTGATGAGCTAACTGAACCTCCATCAGTCTAGTCACCAAATGAAGCCAAGCTTCCCACCTATCACCAATAAGCACCCTCCGAAACTGGATATTAAGGGGAACGGACTGCATAATCGTTGCAACCAGCGCGTCACGTCGTTGAACAATATGATACAAGGACGGGTACTGTAACGCCAATGGCGTATCACCAAGCCAAGTATCCTCCCAGAAACGGGTATTGTTACCATGATCGGCGATAAACTTTGTTCTATTAAAGAAGGCAGCCTTAACTCTCATAAGCCCCTTCCAAAACGGCGAGTCCAGTTGTATCACGGTCACCTGTGACAAAGTCTTGGACTGCAGATACTTGTTACAAAGAATCTGTGCCCATGTTGCGTCTGTCTCAACAGATAACTTATACAGCCACTTACTGAGAAGGCATCTGTTCTTGATCTCAAGATTCTCAACACCCAGACCCCCTTGGTCCTTTGGTCGACAGATTACATCCCATTTGGCTAGTCGGTACTTTCTCTTAAGATCATCACTCTGCCAAAAAAATCTTGATCGGTAAAAGTCCAGCCTTTTACGAACCCTGACTGGAACTTGGAAGAACGATAGAAGGAACATCGGCATACACGACGCGCTGTCTCTTTTGTAGCTAGCCAAAGACGTAGCACTCACGGACACTCCCTGGCGATCCGGTCATCCGATCGTGAAGCTGGACGATAGAACTGCTCCTGCGTTCATTCACCCACACACGTTACATCATATACAAGTGAGGAGCCATAACAATGGGCCTGAAAGAAGTGGCCACGCGCTGAGCAAGGTTCTCCTTGGCAAGCTTCAGGCGAGAGAACACTATACGGCGGTAGAGGAACCATGTCCCCCAGCACGACGCGGATGGTGTTGAGGCGTTGGTCGATGCCCTGAAGGAACTGGGTGGTCAGATCCACCTCAGTGACGGCGTGGTCGATGTCGGCAAGCCCGGCGGTGAGAAGCTCATACGGCGAGCATACTCGGCGACGGAGAGATCCCCTTACTTAAGGTTGTGGTACTACCTATTGGGCATCATGTACCGGGTCGCCCGATTCGCGAGGAAGTAATCACGGATGCGGTTCCAGAGGTCATAGGTGGTGGTGGCCCCGACGACATGATCGACGAGGTTATCGACGAGGGTGGCGTAGATCCAGAGCACGAGATGGGCATCGAGCTTGCGTTGTTGAGCAGTGGCATTAGCTGGAAGGGGTTGTTCGATGAATTGGGTGGCACCGTAACGGATCAGAACCATCAGGAAGAACAACTTCCACTTGTGATAATTGTGCCCGTCAGGGTTAAGGAGAAACTTGATGTGGTTGTGGATGCTGTCATTGAAGATGGAGTTGCGGGCAGCGGGAGTCGAGGAGGAGGGTGGCGGTGCCGTGGAGGAGAACAAGGGTGCAAACTGGGTGGTGGGAGGGGGGGAGATCCGCTGTGGAGAGACGGGGTAGTCCCAAAGATGAAGGGAGGGGAGGAGGTGGCGGCGGTGGTGGTGCCGGCGCCGAGGGCCGAGCTGGACGTGTTAACACGTGAGCCCAGACTTCTCGTCCGCCCGACCTGGACGTCAGGTTGCCTTGTTGCGCCTGCTGCATACTATTCCGTCGGTCGCCGTACGTCTACAAGCCTGGCCACAAACCGGCTCGACTCAGACTGAACACGGCCACACACCGGCGGACTTGACCTAGACTCATACACGCGCACATACGCACGCACGCCAACGGACATGGCACGGCCACGAACCAGTGCCCGGCTCGACCAGCACGCACACTGATCACCACCACCGTGGCTTATTCCTAATAGTGGCATTGTCTTAAAAAAAAAACAGTGGCATTGCGGGAAAATGACATTCCAATCACCGGAGCAGAAAGCATAATCGATTTTCGTGTGCGCTTGTTGGTGGCAAATGCTCGTCCACGTGAAAGTGAAATGGTGGTGGTGCAAACGGAGCTCAAAAAGCTCCAGCAGGTTGATAGCATCTCTGAAGGAGATAAGTAGCATGCAATTGATGATGTTGTTACTCTTTTCAGAAGCATGATACAACGAATTGAAATCCCCAATCAAGAGCCATTATGGCATAAAAGTCACCTTAATATCTTTGATCTCATTAATGAAAATCATCTTTGTCTTTGTCAGACTGCATGCCATGCACCGTAGTCAGGCTCCAACAAACCCTAGTTGCTGGCATGGTTAAGTTGGCAGAAATTGTGTTCAAAGTAATTGAATTTCTATCAATGGAGAAGTCACTTGAGACGGCAAGGATCATGCTTCCCCAGGTTCCATCAGCCGTGAGGAATCTGAAGCTGTCACAAAGTGCGTTGCCCAAAGTATCAACTATGATTCTCTGATCAACAACATTGAGCTTGGACTCTTGCAAGTAGGCAGCACTGGCTCTATTTTGCAGCACTAGATCAAGCAAAACCTTTCACCTAGCAGGATTATTGAGACCTTTGACATTCCAACTAAAGATGGTGCAGTAGTTGTTGTCCATAGCACTTGAACAAACACAATCAACTTGAACTATCTGGATAACCTTTGGATCAAAGTGTAACCGATGGTGTGCTCACCCCGACCCTCACCTTCGCTCCCACTCTCCCAGGACGCCGTCGCCGGACAGAACCGCCTGGTAAAAGCTCCTAGCGGTGGCTTGCGGTGGGCCCCTCCCTCCTTCACACGCAGATGGTTGGCACGGGGTGGCACATCTGATCTGAGTGGGGGCCTTGAGCTAGAGTGGGTCTCCGTGGCGCGGCACGAGCTGTCGTCTCAATGGTATGCATGCTTGCGACGCGAGGTGGCTGAAAGGCTCATGGCGGCACTCCGATGCATGCAGGGGCGGATCTGGAGCTAATGTTACCCTGATGCACTACTTAACTACTCCCTCCGTTCCTTTATATAAGGTGTATTTGTTTCTTGATAAAATTCCATAATGTAAGGTGCATTTGTTCCAATTCCTCGTAATTCCGATCTTGCCCCTCCAGAAAAAGGAAAGTATCTCTCCCCTGATTGCATGTATCTCTCCTTTTAGAGAAAGAAAAGGAAACTATCTCTCTCCCGATTGTGTGTATCTCTTTCTTTCCTAGCCTAAATGATTTACTTGCAGCTAATCTACAAATAAGAGAAGGGTAATTTTGTCCTAACAAGTGCATAATTATGTGCCTTGGTCACCGCGTTGAAAATAATACACCTTAGATAAAGGAACGGAGGGAGTATGACATAAAATTTTCAAGCAACAATGCACTAATAAAGATGTGTTTCACAACTTTTAACATGAATTACCAGATATAATAGACGTCAATTTATAAAAACAAAAGGCAATAGTCAAACTGCTTAATATAGTGCGACAAAATTACTTGAAAAGGATGTCAAGGATACCTAATTGCGAATGTGATGGTGCCTTTCTTTTGAGAAGAACCTGGTCCATACTATCTGCATTTAACAATTAAAACTAGTGAGGAATCAAAATTGTGAAGCCAATGAAGTATACGTAATTACAACTTCAAACAATAGCTGATGCCCCATGTTTTGCCAAAACACATACATATAAATATATTTCAATAAGGTTTAACTTACTAGCCCCAAATTTATACATACAATTGTTGCGACTTGTAAAAATATATAGAAAAAACAATACAAAGAAGGGATATCGAGCAGAATTCGAATCAAGCAATGACTGTAATCTAAAGGAAAATTCAAAAGCATATTACTAATTAGCTAAGAGAGGGAAAGAGAAATTCCGGCGTGCGATGTGGCCATGACTCGCGATCGAGCCGTGGCAGCTTCGGCGCTGCAGGCTGCAGCGTCAGTCGTCGATCCGCAGTCTCCGGCGGTCCGGCCTGCCGGTTGCCGCTGCTTCGCGTACGTGTTTTCCGGCCGCCCACCCATCAGGAACGGATCGATTCGATCGATAGATCGCCGCCGCCGCCGCGCATAGATTTGCTCGCCTCGCTTGCTCTGGGCAGAATACATGACATGAGGAGACGGATCGAGATCTCTTTTTTTTAGTGCAGAAAAATCTGGGATTGGGAAGATGGATCGCTAGTTTGTTATAGACTTACCGGAGAAGGGAGATGGATAACAAACATACGATCGATCGTGTGTGCCGGTGTGCGTTTGAAGGGATCGAGCGTATACTGGCATACGTACGTAACGTGGGTAGTGGGCTGTTGGAAGTGAAGCCACGAGCCCGCGCGGGCTGGTTTCATCGGACCTGTGGCACACTTGCTGGGCCACCCTGTTGCTATGGGCCAAACAACTGTTAATTAGCACTAAAAAAATTCCTCGACCCTGTAACTTGTGCTACAGGGTTGGCCCATTGGGCTCCGCCCCTGGATGCATGGTCCTACTAAGAGGATCCGATGTAGGCAGTTCTCCGAGCTGGTCCCGTGGCGACCCCGCGTGTATACAGGGTGGCGGATGGCGGCTAGGTTGGGCTCAATGGCGGCAATGGATTGTTGAGTTCCTCATGGTGGTGCTGCAAGGGAGCTCATGTGTGCTCGTGCTAGGGTCGGCGCTAGATTTGCTATGCCCTCCCCTCCGACAGTCGTGTGGTTCCATCCAGTGTGCTGGCATAAGTGGGCGGTGCATAGGGACTCTCCTCAATGAGCTGGAGTAGGAGTGCTCGAGCTAGGTTATAGCCATCAATGGCCATCCAGGCGTGCAGGACTAATGGTGTGGTAGATCTTGGGTTAGGTTGTTGTGGGCCTCATGGGCTGGACCAATTTCAGCTCATCGAGTCTCGTCGCTTCGCTGGCCCCTCTTTGAGGGCTGGCCCCAATGATCCATGCCCCCAAACCAGACGGGTTCCCAGCGTGTGAGTCGGCATCGAGGATGACCGGCCCGACGGAAGGCGGTTTCGCTCTGTCGTTGTCTATTTCTTGGTGCTAGGTTCTCAGATGTTTTTTTTTTGTTCTGGTGGTGGTGGGGGTCCATCTTGGATGATGGGGCGATGGCCCTACATGGTGTGTCCAAACAGTTGGCTCTGCGGTGGGTAGTGTGGCAGTTGTGGTGGCGTCTCCACTTGGCTCTGTGTATAACAAGGGGAGAGCAGTGGGTAACTCTGATTTCATCGTTGCTTCAGCGGTGGAGGCCTATGGTCAGGAGCTGGAGGTCTTGCGCCGGTGACAACGACCCCCCCTCCCTCCAAGGTGAGTTGTCAACTTTGAGTCCGCTGGTGGTACTTGTGTGGGTTCAACAACGTCAACACCTACAGTTATCACTTCTTTCTTGGGGGCATTGTTGTGGGTTCCTTCATGGTGTGATTGCTCCGTGGCAAAAACCATTGTCCATCCTCTTGGGCCCAAAGCGGTGTGCGTTTAAGACATGACCCTCTTGAGGGAGTCGTTGTTGAGCCTCGGTCTCAGTTGCAGATGGTGTGCAACATCGAGTTTGCTTTTCCTTAGCATGTTGCGCCTTCGACTCTGGCGGTGAGTGGTTTCGGTGTTCGCCTATCTTATGGATGTGTCCCCATGGTCTTCATTCTCGGTACTTCCTGACTCTTGGCCGGAGCAGCGCCCCACGACCCAGACTGAGGGAGCTGCCTCAACGGTGAGTCGGCCCTTTTCGGAGATGGTTTGGTGTATTCGATACCACGGTGACCAGTGGTTTCTCGAGGTGGTTTGGCTCCTAGATGGCCTCATATGTTAGAGATGGTGTGTGACGTCAGGTTTCCAAACAGTTGGCTCTGCGGTGGGTAGTGTGGCAGTTGTGGTGGCGTCTCCACTTGGCTCTGTGTATAACAAGGGGAGAGCAGTGGGTAACTCTGATTTCATCGTTGCTTCAGCGGTGGAGGCCTATGGTCAGGAGCTGGAGGTCTTGCGCCGGTGACAACGACCCCCCCTCCCTCCAAGGTGAGTTGTCAACTTTGAGTCCGCTGGTGGTACTTGTGTGGGTTCAACAACGTCAACACCTACAGTTATCACTTCTTTCTTGGGGGCATTGTTGTGGGTTCCTTCATGGTGTGATTGCTCCGTGGCAAAAACCATTGTCCATCCTCTTGGGCCCAGTGGCGGTGGCGTTTAAGACATGACCCTCTTGAGGGAGTCGTTGTTGAGCCTCGGTCTCAGTTGCAGATGGTGTGCAACATCGAGTTTGCTTTTCCTTAGCATGTTGCGCCTTCGACTCTGGCGGTGAGTGGTTTCGGTGTTCGCCTATCTTATGGATGTGTCCCCATGGTCTTCATTCTCGGTACTTCCTGACTCTTGGCCGGAGCAGCGCCCCACGACCCAGACTGAGGGAGCTGCCTCAACGGTGAGTCGGCCCTTTTCGGAGATGGTTTGGTGTATTCGATACCACGGTGACCAGTGGTTTCTCGAGGTGGTTTGGCTCCTAGATGGCCTCATATGTTAGAGATGGTGTGTGACGTCAGGTTTGCTTTTCCCTTGCTTGGTGTTGGGTTAGTGGTACTTGTGCCACTATTTCAAAGTCGTTTTATTTTCTCTTTCGACCTTTTTATGAAGGTTTTCTTATCACTTTGTATCGGTTCGGTCATTTGTAACTTTATATAGAGAGGAAGAAAGCTTGTTTCAAGCAATCCAATTATGTGTGGTCAATTGAATGTTGTGTAGTCAAATGCATGCATTTATAAGATTTTTTGACATGACTTCTACTTGATGTATGTAGTTTTTGTAAAAAGGTGTGTAGTCAATTGACTACCCAGCTCAAGTGTGGCTTCGTCACTGCAGTCAGCGGTTGCGCATCATCAATCAGACAACAACCGTTCAACAAAATGAATCAATCAGACAATAGGGGAAATAACACACCGAACTAAACTGAAAACTGAAAGACACGGATATATCTGCAGACTCAGGATGTTGATATGTGCCTTGCCGTAGGTGGCAAACATGGATAGGTGAAGAACGGAGTGAGGCCGATAAGATTCAGGCATGCGCCCTACGCCCCATGGCTCGATGGGACGCCGGAGCGCGCTTGGGCGGAGGCGGAGCCGCCTTGGAGAGCTGGAAGGACCTTGATGGTGTTGATCTCGGCGGCCACCAGCGGGTCCTTGGAAAGGGCAAAGAAACACTATAGCAGCTCCCCCTCAGAGGCTCCATAGGCACCGTAGTCGGGGATCCCCAATTTCTTGCGCAGTACCGCCCTAGTGTGCTTGATGGTAGGGGATTTTGCATTGCAACGTCTTCTGCCGGTTGCATCACTCTAAGTTCTTTCCCAATGCCTACAATTCCAACAAATCTGACCACATCCATGCATCAACCACCGCATACGCTGTCCAACAATTGTCCCTCCCATCTATAACTTTACTAGTGACTTGTATACAGTAGCTAATTGATGCTTTGATAGTGTGGATGTCCCTGATATATATTGACTGATTAATACAGAGATACATTGCTCTAAATAATAGAGACGTGATTTTGAAGGAGGAGTCAAGCACAATCCCATCAGGAGAGACAAAAGGTCGAGGTATGGCGTCGGTAATCTCAAGAAGGTTGTCATCCCATAGGAAGAATTCCCCGGGTTCCGAGGTGGGCCAGCGAAACCCCGCCTATTTCCGCCAAGAGAAGCAGAATGAAATGTCAACGTTGTCAATTTAGTCTCCGGAGATGCACTAAATGGCAAGAGGTGCTAGTGATGGTAGCTTGATTGTTTCACGGTCCGCAATTAAGCCCTCTCAGCTCCCTTGAGGGTATTGATAGGTTGTACCCATGGGTACAGGTTGCCCTTGACTACCATGGATAAAGCATCAACACAAACAAGGGGGATCCCGACCAAAGAATGGCCCGGGCCAAATTTGAAGTACTAACACCCACCGGGGGACACAGCCCCGCAATAACCCATGGAATGTAGTGAAGAGGTACAAACTAGACACATACAAACTAATAGCAGCAACAGAACCCTTGTAAGCATCAGATTGGTTTACTAACATGACAACCATGGAGGTTAACACGTACTACAAGTAGTATCCGCCCTTTATCCGCCATCCCGGCCGCCTTGCTCCACCCCACGTAGTCTAATGCCAAAGACATTAATGGTCTATCACGATCTCAAGAGCCCAATAGAACTGCCTAACTTGAAGAAGTCCTCATGGCCACAATCACTTCAGGAGGGAGCTGCCTTGAATCTCTCCGTGAACGCCGGATCCAAAGCAATCTTGACCATCTTTGGTTATGCCTTGCGGCAAACCAGCGCCGCCACCTTTAACCGGAGGCCCGGCGGCGGAAGGTCGCCGGATCCCAGGAGAGATGCCCCTCCTTGAGATTCTCATGCCCGCCAAATCTTTCGACGGGCCGGAGGGCTTGGCCTTGAGATGCCAAGGGCACCCGGGGAGGTTGCTTGCATGGCGGAGCGCCCTGCCTTGGGCAGAGGCGGGCTCGAGGCACAAGAGTCAGCCAGCCCGCGGTCGTGCCCAGATCATGGGGGCGAGCACGGGTGAGGGGTTCGGGGGCCCCGGAGAGGCGGGGTTGGGAGGCTTCAAAGCCGGAGGCCGAGGGGAGATGTCAAGGAGCGGGCCATCGGGCCGCAACATAGCTCGGGAGCCCTGGCTCAGACTGGATGCCGCCGTGTGCATGGCCACGCTTCGGTTGGCGGGTTCGAGCACCGCTGTGGAGAAGGGGGCGACGGGTGGAGGCGTTTCCCTCGATATGCGCTTTGCAGGCCGGGCTGCCGATCGATCGCGCTAGGCGCCAAAGCAGCCAAGTGGAGGTGGAGGGGTCCACCCGGCACGCGGGTAGCGCCAAGGAGCCAGAGCTAAGGCACCGG
The DNA here is from genome assembly GCA_021605205.1 of Aegilops longissima. Lineage (NCBI taxonomy): Eukaryota > Viridiplantae > Streptophyta > Magnoliopsida > Poales > Poaceae > Aegilops > Aegilops longissima. The sequence continues at coordinate 715,640,404 of CM038680.1, forward strand.
AGCGGGCCATGGACGACGGAATGCGGGGATTTCCGACGGCCACCGGGACGCCCATCACGGCGCCTTGTTGTTGTCGCCCGCCCCGGGCAAGGTCCGCACGGGAGCCTTCCCGCCGCGGTTGGGCCCCCCTTTACGTTTCCTTCTGGCGGATGGGGGGTTTCGCCGGGGCGTTTAAAATTTTCCATGGCAAAGATCCATCGAGCAACAAAGTCATGGAGAGAGATTGCATCTACATACCACTTGTAGATCCGGGGGCGCTCAAGGAACGGGATGATGGAGTCGTCGCCGGATTCAAATCACCGATGACCAAGTGCCGAACGGACAGCACCTCCGCTCAAAAACCACGGAACGGACGACGCCCCTCCTTCTTGATCCAAAGGGGAAGGAGAGGTTGAGGAAGGGTCCAAAGAGAAAACCGTGATGATGGTGGAGAGGCAAGATTCCGGGTTGCCAAGCCTCAACGGAGGAGGAGAGGGTTGGGAGGGAGGGGCCTTGTGTGTTTGCAGCCCCCTCCCCCCTTTTCACCCCTAATTTAAGGGGGGGGCGGAGGGGGCTTCCCTAAAAAGGGGCCCCAAGGGTTCCCCAACCCAGGCGATGGGACCAAGGGGGGCCCAGCCTCCAGGCTGGTTCACGCCCAGGCCCATGAGGCCTCCGAGGGGTGGCCCCTCCGTGGACCCCGAACCTCCCGTCCCCAGAATACCCATATGACCCCAACTTTTGTCCGCTTGACAACTTCCCATATAAATCTTTACCCCGACCATTCCAACTCCTCGTGACGCCTGGGATCTCATCCGGACCAACAACATTCGTAATCACATACAAGTCTTCCTAATAACCCAGCGCCACCAACCTTATTGTAGACCCCACGGTTCGGGAGACATGCGATAGACCGAGACGGCCCTCAATAACCCAGCGGATCTGATACCCATGTTGGTCTTTACATACCCTCGATGATTTCATCGATGAACCCAATGTCGAGGATTCAAGCAACCTCAGATAATATTCCTTTGTCGACGGTATGTTACTTGCCCGAGATTCATCGCCGATCCCAATACCTCGCTCAATATCCACGCAAGTCACTTTACTCAGATCAGAATGCATGATCCCGGACTAACTTGGTCACTTTGAGCTCATTATGATGATGCACTGAAAGGGCCCAAGGATACCTCTCCGTAACAGGAGTGCCAATCCGCCTCGATCCGGTCAACCCAATGACACTTTCGGAGATACCAGGCCTTTATAGTCCCCAACGCCAGGACGCTTGGTACACCCAAAGCACTCCTACGGATCCGGAGTTACACATCTCATGGTCTAAGGAAAGATACTTGACATTGGAAAAGCTCTAGCAAAACAACTACACGATCTTGTGCTATGCTTAGGATTGTCTTTCCATCACATCATTCTCCTAATGATGTGATCCCCTGTCAATGACATCTAATGTCCATAGTCGAAACCATGACTATCTGTACCAACGAGCTAGTCAACTAGAGGCTTACTAGGACAAGGTTCTATGTATTCACACGTATTACTTTTAATACAATTATAGCATGAATAAAAGACAATTATCATGAACAAGGAAAATAATAATAATCCTTTTATTATTGCCTCTAGGCATATTTCCAACAGTTCCCACTTGCACTAGAGTCAATAATCTAGTTACATTGTGATGAATCCACCCATAGAGTTTCGTGTTGATCATGTTTTGCCCGAAGAGGTTTATAACGGATTCGACATTCAGATCCGTATGCACTTTGAAATTTCTATGTTCCATCTTGAACATTTTCACGGATGGAGTTGAAAACGCTTGATGTCCCGGTCTTCTTGTGAAACCGGGTTTGGCAAGTGCAATAGCTCAAGGTTGTCACGCAGAGTTTGATCGGCCCCGACGCATTGGGTATGACCCTAGGTCGGTGATGAACCCTTCACCCAAATTGCTTCATGTGCTGCCTCCAGGCTGCCATGTACTCCGCTCACATGTAGATCCCGCCCACGCCCGCTTGCCCGGCAAGCCATCGCCCACCATTCAACATATACACGATCCGGTTTGTGACTTAGAGTCATTCAGATTTGTCGGGTTAGGCCGACGTAACCCTTTACGAAGGCTCTTCACCTCCATAAACGGAAACATGTCCTTCGCCCTTTTCGTGTACTTCAGATATTCTTGACCGCTGTCCAAAGGTTCCTTGCCGATTAATTTGGTACCTACCAAACTTACGCAAGGTTTACATCGGTCCACAAGATGGCATACATAATAGATCCTATGGTGAGGCATAGGGATGACACTCATCTCTTTTTATCTTTTGCGTGGTCGGACATTGAGCCGAGCTCAATCTCACACCTTGCGATAGGCAAGAACCCTTTCTTGACTGATCCATTTTGAACTTCTTCAAAATCTTATCAAGGTATGTTTGTGAAAGACCTATGAGGCGCCTGATCATCCCTATAGGTCTTGATGCCTAATATGTAAGCAGCCTCCATGGTCCTTCATTGAAAAACTTTTATTCAAGTAGGCCTTAATGTTGTCCAAGAGTTCTATATCATTTCCCATCAAAAGTATGTCATCTACATATAATATGAGAAATGCTACAGAGCTCCCACTCACTTTCTTGTAAACGCAGGCTTCTCCATAAGTCTCAAGATAAACCCAAACGCTTTGATCATCTCATCAAAGCGTAATGTTCCAACTCCGAGATGCTTGCACCAGCCCATAAATGGATCGCTGGAGCTTGCATACTTTGTTAGCATTCTTAGGATTGACAAAACCTTCCGCTGCATCATATACAGCTCTTCCTTAAGATAACCGTATGAATGCCGCTTTGACGTCCATCGCCATATCTCATAATCATAGTATGCGCAATTGCTAACATGATTCGGACGACTTAAGCTTCGCCACGGAGAGAAAGTCTCATCGTAGTCAATCCCTTGAACTTGCCGATAACCCTTAGCGACAAGTCGAGCCTTATAGATGGTGACATTACCATCCGCCCTCGCCTTCTTCTTAAAGATCCATTTGTTTTCTATCGTCACGATCATCGGGCAAGTCTCACAAAGTCCATACTTTGTTTTCATACATGGATCCTATCTCGGATTGCATGGCTTCAAGCCATTTGTTGGAACTGGCCCGCCATCGCTTCTTCATAGTTTGAAGGTTCACCGTTGTTCAACAACATGATTTCCGTGACAGGTTGCCATACCACTGGTGTGGAACGGTCCTTGTGGACCAATGGTTCAAGAGCAACTTGATCCAAGTACCTTGATCATCATCATTAATTTCCTCTCCAAGAGGTGTAGGCACCACAGAACATTTTCCGAGCTGCACTACTTTCCGTTCAAGAGGTAGTACTTCATCGAAGTTCTACTTTCCTCCCACTTACTCCTTTCGAGAGAAACTTTTTCCGAAAGGATCCGTTTGGCAACAAAGATCTTGCCTTCGGATCTAAGGTAGAAGGTATACCCAATGGTTTCTTTAGGGTATCCTATGAAGACGATTTTTCCGACTTGGGTTCGAGCTTTCAGGTTGAAGTTTCTTGACATAAGCATCGATCCCCAAACTTTTAGAAACGATAGCTTAGGTTTCTTCCCAAACCATAATTCATACGGTGTCGCCTCAACGGATTTAGACGGTGCCCTATTTAAAATGAATGTAGCTGTCTCTAGAGCGATCCCTAAAATGATAGCGTAAATCGGTAAGAGACATCATAGATCGCACCATATCCAATAGAGTGCGACACGACGCTCGACACACCATTACGCTGAGGTGTTCCAGCGGCGTGAGTTGTGAAACGATTCCACATTTCCTTAAGTGTGTACCAAATTCGTGACTTAAATATTCTCCTCCATGATCTGATCGTAAGAACTTTATTTTTCGGTCACGTTGATTCTCTACCTCATTCTGAAATTCCTTGAACTTTTCAAAGGTCTCATACTTGTGTTTCATCAAGTAGACATACCCATATCTACTCAAGTCATCAGTGAGAGTGAGAACATAATGATATCATCCGCGAGCCTCAACGCTTATTGGACCGCACACATCGGTGTGTATGATTTCCAATAAGTTGGTTGCTCGCTCCATTGTTCCGGAGAACGGAGTCTTGGTCATTTTGCCCATGAGGCATGGTTCGCATGTGTCAAATGATTCATAATCGAGACTCT